>VUQR01003704.1:4630-23404 GCA_015108515.1 Hemichromis elongatus
GCGTTTGGATGTGTGCTGTGCGTGCACCTTTCCTGCTCCTGAAGGCCTGGATGCATGACTGCGCTGTGACCGAAAGGCACAGATCTCTGTATCCAGTTTGTCCTTGACATTAATCATTGAGCTCCAATTCTTATTAAAACCCACAGCTGTAGATGGGAGGTTATTCTCATACAATTCAGACTAATGGCTAGGTCCTGTGACTGCACTGAAACTTATAAACGGCTTGCATGGTCCGCAGACTGTAAGGCATTCTGTGTGTGTCTGTGTGTTTTTGAGCATGTGTTTGTGTTACTGTTGATGTTACAATGACACATGATGAGTTATGATGCTGCTGTTTATGTTGGTTCTTTCTCTCCATCTCCGTTAAGCCCCTCTGCCGAACACATCGCGGAACTAAGACTACTGACGTTTTTCACACCAGTTTCCATTAACCAGCATTCAGCTACTTCTGCTGCCTCCAGCTCTAACTAAGTACTTTAATTCTGCACCACTGAATATTCCCAGCTGATTTAAGAGTATGAAGAAAATGTTCATCTCAATGGCAAACATCCAACAACATGACATCTACTGCCAATCTGAAATCAGGCTATGTTTATGTACACAGTTTTCCCTTATCACAATCTTTACACGACCACAATTACTCCATCTGGTGATCTTGCACCCCAGATGAGCTATTCTCTGACATCATGGATCAGCTTTGTCTCTGAAGAGCAAACCTCTGTCAGTACTGTCTGTGTGAGTGTGTGCAAGAAAAAAACCCAAACAATAATAATGTGGAAGAGTTTCATCATATAAGTCCCTGTTAAGTTTCCAGCCAAACGTCTCTCCTCTATAGCTAAGCTCTGTGAACATTCATATATTAAGACGGTGGAGATTCGTGTACTTTCAGGCAATGTATGACATTCACATTTCAAGTAAATAAATAAATAAATAACCCAAAACGAAACAGGCTGATCGCACAACTGGGTGTACACTGGCTGCTAAAAAATATCAGGATAGACTTTGTTCATCTGAAAGCAACAGATCCAGTTTTGCAAGCTTTGGGTATGACACTAAAGCTGACGGATGATGTTATGTGAGCCTCGTGTTTGTATGACAACAAGAGTTCTCTCATTGCACAATTCTTCATCTTTCTCTGAGATACTGAGGTGACTGCATAATACTGTATTGCTGCTTTTGATTAAAAAACAAACAAACCAATTTTCAGTAAAATCAAATATCTAAATAAGATCCAGATTTACTAGGGCTTTCACATACAGGACTGCACATATATTCATATTAGGTTATAATAATTATTATTACTTGTCTATACACTTTTAAACATTCATAAACTTCTCGCTTCTTTCTTCAAGTATTAGTGTACCAGATTCTCTGGAGAGAGGGTAAACTAAAGCAATCCAAATAAACCTTTATGATAAAATATCAAACTCCAAAATAAAAAATATTGAGGATATATATATATTTTTTTCAAAGGACAAAATGTTTCCATTGCACACCCGATAGCAGCTACATGAGCACATAACTCAGAGCAAAAAGAAAATAAAGGAACATACAAAGAAAAAGAATCAGTAGATTACATTTGCAAATCTACACCTCTAGATATTGTTGCGCCACACACAAAGTACTGTTGTTGCAACAAGGCATTACATTCCCCTAAGTTAGCGCCTGGGAGAGCCTGAACAGTCTGTCAGGCTGTAATAGTCTGGAAGAGCCAGGCATACTGTGTAAGGGGTGTATAGTAGAAAAGGTTTGTTATTATGGGACGTGAAGGAGACCAGGGGAGAGTCTGCTGGAGTAGTCTGTCCAATGACCTCCTGTATGAGGGGTTAAGACCCAGGCACAGGCTGCAGACTGTCTGTCATATGGTCTAGACCTCACTTCCATCTGGTCCATCTATCTGTCCATCCCAGGTTATAATAAATGGTGTCCTCATACATGGAAACCCTTCTCGTGTTCGTGCAGTAGCTGAAGGTGAAGGGTCTGTATGCTGCTGATGATTCGCCTCTGGTGGCCGATCAGCTCCACACCAATACGCCTCACATCTCTAGGCCGAGAGGGGAAACACAAGCACACAAGGACACATGCAGAAAACACTTTAACTGAAAGTGTTAGGACTTCTCATTGAAGGTAATTATTTGGTCATGTGTCACCAGTCAGGATTTGCTTTAATCCTACATCCTACAACAACAAAAAAAATTACCAAGATTTTGAATTTAATGAGATGAAGATATTTCCTGATAATTACAAAAATACATGAGTATGTATCAAATATGATACACTTGGCATTACATCTATAAGATGTTTCAAATATAATTAAAGAGTTACTACAGCATTTTATTGCTGCACTTCTACAAAACTTTGAAGCATAGAAGACAAAAAAGCATGAAACAGCAGAGCTTAATACATTTTCACTGACATTATTCAAACAAAATTAGCAATACCATTGTAGCAATACAGTAATTATAACATATTCACAGGCCTTTCAAGTCTTATGTATGGAAATATGAGCAAAATTAACCTTAAGCACAAAAGTAGTATTTATGATACACAATAATCGGTACTGTCAGTGTGCTAAATTAATATAAGATGGACTTGATATTAATAGCACATTAATATGCAAAAAGCATGTCTCTGCATATGTGTGTGTGTGTTTGATCTCTCGGTTCAATCTACTTTAGAACTTGGAGTTTGCATGGCTGAGCATCCAACTAAGTGCAGTGTGGAGTGTGGAGTTGTTTGGATGAGCAGTTCTTATGTCATGGCTAAAATCCATTTTCAGTTATGCAACCAGCTCCCTACGAGACCTTCAAGGAAACTGAGTAAATTGCAGTCATGCTGACTAAGACCACCACGGTCTGTAGAAAAACACTGCAGTGAAATTTGGATACAGCTTCAATTTTTGGGCAAAACTACCATGATACAGACACATTAATCTACAGGAGTTGCTCAGACATGGAAACTGATGCCATGAAGCTTCCGGTGTGCAAATTTTATGCTGATGTTAATTTCAGAGCAGGTTTAGAGATCTGCAGTTAGTGAGTCTGCAGCAATGTTGTGAAATATCTAGGCACCCTTTTACAGTACTAGTTCAAATTCAGTGGGCGCTTCAGAAACAATCCATTCTTTAACAAATGATTGTACAGACAGACTGCATGGATATGTGCCTAATTTATTACACCTATGGCAATGGGATGAAATCAAAGATCAAACAATGTGTCTCAATATTTGCCACAGAAGTGTATAAAATGTTTTATTACTGTGTACACTTTCTCACACTTTGGTTACAATGTGTCAAAGTAAATAAAAGGTCCGTTTCTATTTGATTATTTAAAAATGTTACCTTGATTCTCCAGGCTAACTTTATCTGCATTATGTTGCCTTTAGTCTCACACTGTAGATGGCTGATTATATTATACAACAGTATATTTTATACCGACAAATAAAAAGGGTAATATTTCTCTTGAATATAGTAAAATAAATGTAAAAAGTAGTGAAACAATAAAACATTATATTAGTATAAAACCTGAATACATTAACTTACCTTACCATCATTGCCTATCACTGTGATTTCTACCTATCTATACAAAGTTTTCTCTGGGAGCTTTAGAAGAGTTTCACAGGCTGAACTGCACTTCTTATAACATGCAAAGTTGACATGCTTTCGTGACAGTTAAAAAATGGTTATATTTAAGCTGTTCTGCTCACTCAATACTCATCCTTGCCACTGAATCCAATGTGTTGTAGCCTGCTGCCATGAAATTGCTCTTGTACTGACTCATCTTGATGGAGTCCAGCCAGTCGCCGACAGAGATGAACATTGGGTAGTCCATTTCCTCCCCCGGAGATTCTGGTAGACTAATGCAAAAAAAAAAGAAAAGAAAAAAAAAGTTAATGTCAGAGTATGTCCACATTCAGTCATCTCAAAGTTGAAAAACTGGTGGAAGCATCACAAAGTTCTCAGTGTGTCACTTATTTTAGGTGTAGGAGTAAAAACATTCGTCAGTGTTCAAGGAAAAAACTCGTACTCTGTCCAGGGGTAAGGATACTCCCACAGAAAGACACAATCACTGGTCCACTGGTCATTTTTACCCACAGTGCATTTACTTTTAATTCATTTCATGGCACAAAAAGCTTTTCAGTACTGTACCTCTGAATGTCCTCTACAAGCGGCAGCAGGCTGCTAGGGTTACGGATTAGTTTATCCAAGAAAGAAACAATATCTGTAAACTTTGGTCGATGGTTCCTCTCCTTCTGCCAACAGTGCAGCATTAGCTGGTGCAGGGCCACTGGGCAGCCCATCGGTGCAGGGAGCCGATAGCCCTCTTCGATGGATAGAATCACCTGGAGAAAGAGTTGGATGTGGTAAATGGTCTAAATCTGGCTGAAGCCTGCCAATTAACCAGTCTGGTTAAAAGTTAGAGATTTCTTTGTGATTCACATCAGTTATACACATGACAACGTTCCCAGATAGCAGACCAATTTTGGCCTCTTGGCTACTTACAGCAGCTCAATTAGAGTACTGGCAAATGCTGTGTGCGCCAGATGTTGCACAGAAATCATTAGCTTGGCTTGACATGGAGTGTTTTGTGGCTAGAGGTGGCACAAATGCCAGAACACACCTGACATCTGGCTCATAAAAGGTGGAGCTGTGGCAGAATAGAAGCAGCCAGACTCATTCTCCTTTAACACCATCAGTCAAAGCCAAATGCGGCACATAAAAATAAAAAAATAAAAATTGCAAATTTTGGCCACATTTAGGCTAAACTTTCAGTGCAATCTCTGTTTTGTTTCCTTTCAAATACTGGTTTAGAGTTTTGGTATGTTATTATTGTATTTATGCTGCATTATCCGTCACTTTTCACTTGTTCTTCACATTATCATGAGTTCAGCCGACAGCGTATATTAACATCCATACGTTATCTCTCAGATCCCCTGTAGGAAAGCAGAGTATCTACAAGTATGTTTGTAGTGAGCACTGGTAAGTGGCTGACCAGGATGAGACAGTCTTTGGTGGGTTTTTGTGGCTTGACTGGCCTTTTGACTTAGAAAGCACTCCTAAGCAATTCCCAAACAGCACAAATCCTCCCCAGACCTGGGGACCTTAGTGAATGTGTGTGCTGGGTCGTCTGTGGATGTATGTGTGTGAGTCTGTCTGTAAGGGGTTGAGGGGATTACAGTGGAGCTTTCACACTCAGCAGAGAGAGGGATGGATATGCTTCCACCAAGGTCCCTCCAATCCCTGACCACAGCCCAGGGATCAGCGGGTTGCTCAGCTGCACCGAATCCATAGCTATAAACTCTCCCTTGATTGGCCCGCAGTCCTCTGAACCTCTGACCTTTACTGCTCTTTCCATTCCCTCTTACTCATCTTTTTCATCCTTTGGGTGGATATCACCAGTATCTTTGTTCCTAACCTCAATTCTCTCAGAGGTAGGTTTTTGATGTGAGCAAATAGTCATAGAGCAGGTGAAAGGGCATCGACTTTAAGAGATATAATGGAAAACAAACTTAGAATTTACACAGTGAAGCAGGAGCGGAGGATGTGAAAAGTCAATATTATTGTGGATTGAGGTTAAAGGAGAGGTTTGTGAGAGAAAAACATCTCATCAATATAACTCTGAGCAGAACACATGAAGGAAAAGGTGATTCAAAAGTAAATAGTACACAGCAATCACATTCTACAGGTGTTTTATATGCTCAACATACTGCATTGATGAGAACAATGATATTTAAAAATGAAAGCAATTACCTGGATGACTTTTCAATAAAACAGGTGGTGGCATTGCATGTTAATACTGGTTGCCTCCAGCCATACAACAGAATAAAGACGAAGATAGCAGCAAAGTATCCTCTAGCTGCCACCACAGTGTGTTACTACTATTGCTGTGCAAAATCATGTTAGAGACAAAACGAGACCAAATTTTGGCCTCTTGCCACTCACAACAAATGCTGACGCCTGTTAGGTCAGTTTATCCATTCAGTCAGTAACACTGAAATGTGGCAACCAAATCTTTTGGTTGCCACATTTTAATGGCGCATCCAACTTATGAGCTATGTCAACTAATAACTACTGTAAAACTAAAAATCAATAAATCAAGCAGTATTTCCAAATTTTATTTTTCAATTCAAATGAAAGCTATAAAAAAGATTTTATATGAACCTTATGGTGTATATAGTGACTCCAAAAGCAAACAACAGCGACCTTCACTACAGTGATCAAATAGAGAAACAAAAAACATTGCAAACAAAACAAATTCCAGTACAGGTAACCATGACCTGTAATACCACGTGCTTTAATAGGTGTTACATGTTCTCTTGGTATGCCGCGTGTAAAACATGCTTATCTTTCACACATGTAAAATACATTTTACAGGATAAAGAGTGAAATAAATAAATAAATAAAAATAAATAATGAAATGCCAAAGTCATAGACTGAATGTGCCACTTATTTGCTTCACAGCGTCAAAATCCAATTTCAGAAAATCTTCCATCAAGTGTCTCAAAGTACATTATATTAAAACGCAAGCTCTATATTTTATCATGAAGTCGTGCTAGTTTTAAGAGATCCCCCCCCCCCATACAACAAGAATACTCACATCCTGATTGGACATCTCCCAGTATGGTCGTTCTCCATAAGACATCACTTCCCACATGACAATGCCGTAGCTCCATGCATCACTAGCCGAGGAGAATTTCCTGTATGAGATGGCCTCGGGAGCTGTCCAGCGAATTGGGATCTTACCACCCTGCTCATGAAAAATAAAAGGTAAAACAAAGCCACACATGAATAATGCAAGCACACATATGAGTAAAAGGCCAGCATATAGTAAATGCATTCCTCAAGTTTATTAAAGTCCCCGAACTGTCACCCACTGTTGAAACCATTCAGTTCAGACCATAAATACTTGGACAGTCAAAACTTCAACTATATTGTTTAAAACAGGCTGTATCTTCCACTAAGGTTGTTCTACTGGTTTTGATGCAACTTGAACTCCTTGTGCAAATATTAAGTGAGATGTACTTTATTGTAGCATCCAGTACATCTGTTCTCTCCGTTTCGCACCATTTTTGTGAGATATGCTGCATTCCTTTCACCTTGAAACTGATGTCAGAGTACAAGAGCGACGTCACATTTCAGCAGTAGTAATCACAGAAACGAGTAGTGTTCTGCAAGGTAGAGCGATTCAGTCGGTAATATAAAGGTTTAAGTTGGTAATATCTGAGGTACAAACCCATACCTCTTTTATGTACTTAAAAACCCCCTCAGCAGGACGTTCACAGGCAGAGCCTGGTTGGTGCTTTGTGTATGGCTTATGCAGCGATTCACAAATGCACAGCAGTGCCAGTACAGATTACAAATTCTACAGTTTTACTGCTGTTTACATGTGCTGCTGCCTTTTGGTTTGCAAAGCTATTGTCAGTGTGTGTGCTCAGACTTTCCAAGGTGGTGTTTATTTAAATTTAATAAGTGAATAATTAACAGTTGCACCGCGTAATTATAAATTAGGCACGATATGCCATGCACTCCCTAAGTGCCAGATCCTCTTGTATTATTTGCAGTCAAGGTTTCAGTGCTTCTAATTTTTTTTCCTTTTTGGGTGTTTTTTTCTTAGTGTTCGTTGTTCTTCCATTTATGACCTTTTGCAGTTTTGGGATCTTGTCTCTGCTTGTTCTTTTTGCCTTCACTGACTGCCTCCAAGTGTACGACCCTTGCCTGTTTTCATATTAAAGTTCTAGATTTTTTAACTCTGTACATTTTTGCATTTTAGTCATAATTTCAAACTGAATGTGCTTAATGTGCAATTGTCCAAACAGGCATAGCAAATATGTCTGGACTCTCTCATTCTGTATGATATAACAGCAAAAAGTAGTCTTTAATAATGCTGCTGTCACTGTGCTAAATATTCTGTTTTTTGCCTCTTTTCTCCCTTTTCTCTTTTCAGCTCACCTCACCTTTCACTTCCCTTTTGTGGATTTCAACCACAGTGTTGTGAGGCAGAAAGTTCAACTTGGAGCCGTAAACACAGCATTTCCCTCACACAAAAACCGCAATACAAACCAGGAAATGGAGGTCACTGTGGGTTCAGACAGATTTAGCACATGAGCATTGAAAGTTTGACTTTTGCAATCTAAGGCTACTCCAGCTTTTGCTTGCCTCGGTTGGTAAAGCAGGAAAATCTAAATTAAATCAACCTAATCTAGTTGGAGTAATGCATCGGTTTTCTTATACAGATAGCATCAGTATACACGTTAAATAGAACCGTTTAATTGAAAATTCAAAACTTTAAGTGCAGTATTTCATTTTTGATTTTCATTTTACTTTTCCACACCGATATGTGGGGATTTGTTTGAGTAAAACAATCATAAGCAGCAACAGGTACTGAAAGAAAAAGATCCAGAACAGTCTTGTCTCCGCGCCTCAGTATTGATGTGTTTTTGAAAACAAGCTTTCAGGAGATACAAGGTTTTCAGAGTACGTGTAGAAGCTACTTTGGAAATCCGATTGCCAACCTAACAGCTAGTGAAAAGCTGTTATGTTGGACTTTGCTGCTGTGCCTTTTGCGGTTTAAAACTTCAGTCTCAGTTTCTAATGAGATTCGCTACCAAAGCCAGATTTACGCCAGCTGGCTGTGAATAAGACTGGAGTGAGGGAAAACTTTTCTCATGGATATTACTCTGCTGCTGTAGCTATTGTCGAGGCTCAGATTTCCTCACTAACTTATGATTACCTTTTCTCAGTATTCCCTGTTTCCTTTGTCTCTCCTTGTGTATTCAGTGTCTCTGTTTTATTTTGGTAATCACTTTCTGTGTGCCTCTTTGGTTTTGTTTCCTTTGTTTTTCCACCTCTATGATTGCCTGCTTTGCACTTATTGTCCACCCGTGCCTGATCCCTATTTGCTCCTCATGTGTGTATATTGTTCTGCATCTCCCTTGTTAGTCGTCAGTCAGTCAGTCTGTTCTGCAATCGATTACACTTCCTGCTTACTTTCTTTGCCTGCTCATCTCTTCATGTTTTAGTGATATCCCCTCTGAATTTGCTCCTTGTTTTTCATCTTTTGTTTAGACTTCTCTTGGCTTTACCTGTCAGTATTATGCGATATAATGCAACGATGAAGAAACAAGTTAAAAAAATGAAGGTTTTTACGCATTATGGCCCTAGTTTCCTAAAATGGTTCAACATTTAAATCTCAGGAAAATAATGGATCGATGCAACCTCAGTGCGACTAACATTTTTCCCAGTTGTGACATAGAAAAAAATATTTCAGCTTTGTGAAAAGCTGTAATAATTTAGCAGCAGCTGCTTGGTTTATGAGGGTTGAGTTACTGGAGGGTGTCAGGTGTACCGTTGTGGTGTAAGCTGCCTCTGGGTCGTCCTCCAAGACTCGGGACAAGCCGAAGTCTGACACTTTACACACCAGATTGCTGTTGACCAGAATGTTTCGAGCTGCCAGGTCTCGGTGTACGTAGCCCATATCTGACAGATACTTCATGCCCGAAGCGATGCCACGCAGCATGCCAACCAACTGGATGACGGTGAAGTGACCATCATGTTGCTAACAGGAAGAATATTGAGGAAAGTATGGGGTCAGAGAAAGAGAAGGCAGAAAAAGGAGGGTAAGGATGGATAAAGAGAGCAAAATGAAGGAAATTTACTGACAGAAAATGAGAAGAAACTTTTTCAGAATTAAGCTGAGCAGCAAACTGAGAGGAGAGTTTGCTACAGTAAAAACATTACATAATTCATATAAGTGATGAGTCACAAACGTTACTAAAAGTGATCTTGCAAAGCCTTAAGTGCAAAGGCATGCAGGAGCAGTAAAAAATATGTATAACAGAGATTTTGAGACTGAGGAAATAATCATGCCTGAATTCTGCATCACACCAACACTTACTCTCAGGAATGAATCCAGGGATCCATTTTCCATGTACTCCACCACGATCATAACAGGCCTGCCTACAAAAACACACAAAAACAGCACATACACCGTGTTTATTTCTGATCATTTCCTTGGCATTAAAGCCCATTTACAGTGTAGGGTGGAGGATAAGATGGAAGGAGCTTGGCAGAAATGGAATAAGACGTGGTGCAAAGCACATACTGTATATAAAAGATGGATCTAGCCACCCAAATGCCACCAGTTGATCTCTTAAATCTTGTTCTGAAGCCCCAACCTCAGCATTTTGACTGTCCCTATCTTGCCGAGAAGCTGGATGTCAGTGAAGTGGAGTGAAGCAGTAGTCCTGACTAAAAAACTGAGTATGCTGCATGCTCCTACCATAGCTACTTGCTATTCATAAGGTAGACACGACCTAAAAGCAAGCTTTATCATCTATTTTTCTTTGCAGTAGATACTAGTTGTATATTCAGTCTTTAGTATTAATTCAGTTTCCATGTCTTCAAAATAAGATTTTATTTTTTTTGATGAAGCTTGCATTAAACATACAATGAAAATGATCTTTTATTTATGGAGAAGACAGCTAGCAGTTTAAAGTAGTTGAAGAATTAGATTAAAAAGATTAACTATGGATTTTCTGATTAAAGACAAATATTGCATGCTATCTCATACAATTCTTCATGACCCACGGAACATCTAAAACATTCTAATTGAATTAATGTAGAAAACACATTATGCTCTTATAAAGAGTGGATGACACAATATCAAAGTATTTCAATTATTGTATATGTAGTTATTATTTCAGGAAGCCCAGGAGGAGAAACTACTTAAAAAAAAAAAAAAACCCATCACAGAACATGAGCAGTTTATTGATGCATCAAGTCAAGCTGCTCAATTGATAAAACCTCTCCGTTTCAAAAGACCCAGACGGTCAGTTGGGACCCGTATTCAGTATTCAGTCCATGTATGACACGAAACATTAGTTATAAAAAAATGTAAGCCCAGTTTCTCTTTCCAAATGTTTTTGTTTCCCCACTGAGGATCCCTACAGAGTTACTGATTGACTGGTTTACAGCTAGAAACCAACTGTCTAAGGCCTGTTTTCTGGTTTTTACTGGTGAGCTGTAAACCCCCCTGAACTGCTGGGAAGAGAAAGACAAGTATTTCATTCGTGAAGAGACACATTGTTATTACACTTTCAGTTCATGTAGTTTTAAAAACTCACAGGAATATGGAAATGAAATGACGGAAGATGGAATATTTTACAGACATTTATAAAATGGGGCCACTATACGGCTTCAGGTGAGTATTTGCTGTTTCATAATTCAACAGAAAACTGCCATCTTACTTTTAATTTCTATCCAATTTTCCTAGTTTTCCAATTTTTTTTTCCTGTTCCAAGACTATTTATACATCATTTCCTATGAGAAGAAAGACATAGATATATGAACAAACCATAAGTCTTGGACACTTTTGATATATGCATATGACATTTGAAATGCTTATAATCTCTGTTGTGGAAAATTGAATCCCTTTGAAATAAAAGTGATTCTTATTGTTATATGTTTTTTTTTAATCTAAACTGATGAATAATAGTGTTGTTTTGAAGGTGAAGGATAAACCTAAAACTTTAGTTTTACGGTCAGTGTTTTAGCTGAGTAGAGACAGTAATAGGTTTGATTAGGTTGACACAATAATGTGACTTAAACCTATTTAAATATAAAGTCCAATTCCAATTTAAATAACTTCTCATTAACAAGTTGGACTAGAATTTGGCCAATATAGCAGCACGTTTACAGGCAGCCATATAATTGAGTTTTTGTGCATCTGGATAGTGTAACTATGCAGGATTTTGACAGAAAAAAAGCTAAATTGTTTAAAAAAAAAAGAAAAAAAAAAGAAGACAGGCAGCATAAGGAAGTCTGCCAACTTTGCGCTATAATCTGAATGATAATATTTGTTATTGTTTGAGTGACTACAACATATTATTAGTAAGACATACCGAGCCAAGACACGTTTTTTGTATTGAATCATGTGCAGCTGCTGAAACAAAAAAGTTTAGAGGAGTAATCAGACCATCGTTCCTTCAAATGAAAAAACATTCAGTCAAAAAGAAACTTTTCACGGGACTGCAGTCCTTTGAAAAATCCTCCGCATGATTCAATAGTTTGTAATCATTTTCTTTATTGCTTTAACAGTCTCTCACATCATTGTGGAGGAATTTTGGCCCACTCCGTTTTGATCTGATTCAGGTCACTGCGGTTTGCAAACATGAATTCATAGAGAGCTCTTTTAAGGTCTTCCCTTTAGCATCTCAGTTAAGTTAATTCCTGGACTTTGATTGAGGCTTGGCAACACCTTGATTCTTTTCTTTTTCAGCCATTATGTTGTAGATTTTCTAATTTAGTTGGGATCATTGTCCCGACCAAATTTCAGCCAAGCTTTAGCAGTCGGGCAGATGGTACATGTGAGTTTCGATTACTTTGGTTGAGGAGTTCATGATTGACTCATTGACTGCAAGAAGCCAAGGTCATGTGGCAGCAAAACAAGTCCAAACCATCACTCCTCCACCACTGTTAGTCGGTATAAGGCATTCATGCTGATATGCTCTGTTTGATTTTGGCCAAACTGGATGGTGTGCATTATGGTCAAACATCTCCACTCTGGTCTAGCCGAGCTAAAAGACATTGTTCCAGGAGGGCGTTTGCTCAGATGCAACTTTGTAAACTTAAACTGTGCCATTTTTTTTAGTGAGCTTCCCAAAATGTAGTCTTTTTTCTTATTGCACTATCATGAACTTTAAGATTTAAAATGCTAACTGAGGCCAACAGATTCTGAGATGTAGCTCTTGAGTTTTTTTAAGTTTGTCTGAGCATTGCACGATCCGACCTTGGGATAAACTCAAGGACTGGGGAGATGGCATTGTATTAACGCTCACCTGAATGCTCCAGACCAGAAAATTGCTCAAACATCTGCTTTTATAGATCTAGTTGAATTTGATGGTGGTCAATATTTGATTAGCAGTACGTGGCTACTACTTATCTACATATCCTTCCTGTTCCCATGGAAGCTTTAAGGGTGTATTTAGTTTACCACAGAACTGCATAGACTCCTGTGCACAGTTTCTTTTTCACATGACTGTAAAGGTAAATTGTTTTTGCAAAAAAGAAAAGGTTAAAGATGCCAAATGAGGCCTTGATTTGATGAATGAATGCTGGGTTAACTTTTATAACAGGTTTGAACAGCTTAAAGCAACTTTTCCAAAAGAAGTTTGCAAAATGTCTGAAGTACGAGATAATTATGAAAATAACAGATGGTGCAAGTTATGGTCACTTGAGCATCAACATTTCGTTATTCCTATGGATTGCTAATGAAGCATCTTTCCACTTTGGTTTAAACAGAAATTCTAAAGAGCCGCAGGCTCAAAACATTTCTGTTAAACAGAATGTGCTTGGAGCCTTTACACTGGAAAAAGACCCAGCACCTGTTGTCAATGGTGTTGCGTGATGAAATAATCTCTGAAAGTCAACTGTGATATTCAAATCGGCAAGCCAAACAACTTAAAATAAACACACATTCAGAAATAATATGTGTTGAGCTTAATCATTTATAATCCAGTCACAAAAAGGAAGACACGGTGTATATATACACAAGCATATGGCTGGATAAATAAAGCCTTGTTTTTTGCTGAACTCTATCACTTGCCCAAGACAAAAAAAGCACACGTTTTTGTTTAAATCTGCAAAAGCCTATCACTTTTAAATACCATCCCTCCTTACACAAATCCAGCAGGGACAGACAAGAAATTATTTGATCAAGCTTGGCTTTCCTGAGCTAATTAGCAATGTCTGGAAACAATATATAGTTATGCAGTGCAGCGCCTGAACAAAAACAAACGCACCTG
The DNA here is from genome assembly GCA_015108515.1 of Hemichromis elongatus. Classification (NCBI taxonomy): domain Eukaryota; kingdom Metazoa; phylum Chordata; class Actinopteri; order Cichliformes; family Cichlidae; genus Hemichromis; species Hemichromis elongatus. The sequence continues at coordinate 18,431 of VUQR01003704.1, forward strand.
CTTGCCAGAATCTAATGTGTCACCTGTTATTTCAGAGCAGGTATAGCAGTCAGTCACAGCACAATACTCTCCATAATTAGTCTCTGAAGAACAACAACAGATGGAAGGAGTGAAAGATGGAGAGAGTGAGAGAAAAGACAAAGACAGACAGGTGAACACAGATAGGAAACATACATACAGTCTGATGCCCCACTACAAACACAAATGACTTTTAATATGCATAGGGTTCTGTATAGATATGTTCACTTTTGAACTGGCTGTCATGGAAATGGGTTTATCTAGATATAAGATACTTATATATCAAATTTAAAAGTTCAAGTTGTTTAAAACCTGAAGAACATATAAAAAAATGCTTAAAGGGACCAGATACAATATTGTGACTAGAGTGTGATCTCAATGGCTTTGAAAAAGGTGCTATTGAGAAAAGATGTCTATTCAACGCAGACAGCCACAGTTGTTGACCTCTGATGTGATGAAAGTCCTTCTCAGTCACAGTCACTGAAAATGTTTTTAGAGTCTTACCGCACAAGTCAGCTCAGTGCTGTTGGGAAGACTTTTTTCCCACTCACTCGAGATGTTAGTGCATAAAAACAATTAAATATGTCGCTACAAAAATCAGCCATCATTGCCTTTAATGTCATAATGAAAGTATTGGCTTAGAAAACAAACAAAAACCCTTATCGCCTGGGTTTTTATCACTTGGGGGTCAGAGCTGAGGAGTGTCCTCTATTTGCATTCACAGAGGGGTTGAAAGTCTTCAGGGGACACATTTATATTCACAGCAATGTCTCAGTTTATACACCCCCTGTAAAAACAACCATATGTTGCACAGGGTGAGCCCCGTAAAACAGAGCTCGTTAACAAGTTCACACTCACACATACATACACACGACACAAGCTTTGTAGATAAAATGTGTTACTGCACAAAAACAGGAGCCTTACAGAGCCATGCAGCCTGGCCACTTGCAAACAAAATACACACATCTACACAAATTTACACAATACGTAAGCAGAAATAACGACATTGAGTCACGTAAAAACAGAGCAAAGTCATTTCACATGGTGACTAATTACTCAGTATGAAAAAATAGTCTGCTCCAGCCCTAAAGATGTTTTTAGAGCAAATAACCATAAAATAAAAAAAACCCAAACAAACAAACAAAAAACACCCCCAAAAACCCAAAGGTGGAACTTTATCCATCAGACTTTGAAAAGGAAGCATAGAGATGGATAATGAGGTAGCAACTTCAAATGCTCTTGTTCCTGCATTTAAGCTTGCTTTATAAGCAAAATGCATAATGTTAATTCAGGATTTAGCTCAGACTGCAACAGACAGCAAAACTGTTGGGAGAGGTCTTCTTTCTTTTTTGATAAAAAATATAGCAACAAAGTTCCAAATGTTTATATGACACAATGTTCTTTCTTTAACTCTACATGGAAAAATGCCAAACTCATTAGGCTGGAATGTGCAGAAGAAGCAGTAGACTGGCTTTGAGTTTGTGTGTTGGCAGTGAATATAGCAAAGCAGCGGCAGCATGCATGAAGGAGTGAACTGAGTGATGAAGAAAAGATTTATCTCGTAGCTTAAAAATACAGTTTTTCATCAGCGGCATCAGTTGTGTGCAGGCTTCTCCATAAATCACTGCCACCTATGTTTCAGACTATATTAGAAGAATAAGAGTAATGAAGAGGTGACACTGCACGTACATTGGGACGTTTTGAAATCGCTTCAAGTAAGCAAACTCTCTCACAATCCTCCTTACTTTTTGTGACCACGCCCTCCAGCCTGATGATGTTAGGGTGGTCAAACTGGCCCATAATAGATGCCTCACGCAGGAAGTCCCGCCTCTGACGCTCCACATAGCCTCCCTTTAGCGTCTTTATCGCCACGGCAATCTCCTTCTTCCCTGGTGTTCTCAGACGGCCGCTGCACACTTCTCCAAATTCACCTGGAGAACACACACACGCACACACACGGAGCTCAATAAACTCACTTACATCTTCACTTCCTGATGACTCTTACTCTGCTTGCAACTACTTGCCTAAACCTAACCTTAAACAGGTCTACTCAGATTCAATGGCTTATGCAATGCAGACTTACTTTTTGTTAATGCCACATGAGTATGTAAACACGCATACACACCATACGATGTATATCAGCCAGTGTCGCGGCATCAGCAGGTAATGCAGCATACCACCTGGGGGCAGTGTTGGAATTCCCATTTATACTCAAGCCTTATTAGCTTTTCTCTGATTAGGTTAACTTCATGACATTCTTTCTTCCACCTTCTAAAAAAAGCCTCAAGACTATTCTTACATTTCCTTTTGTTCTCTAAACCTGTTAAAGTTTTAATATTCCAACAGCGTCTGTCAAGAAAATGACAGGGAGAAGCTGGCAGATGAAAAAGGCATCCTCTTTTAAGTATATACAAAGGAGAAAGAGGCGTGTGGAGCGGTAAAAACAGATAATCTCTTATGCACATTTAAAACTATCGTTATCCAAAACAACATGAAATGATACTCTTGTGATCACAGGAGAACATTTTGTGTCAGTGAGCGAGCGTATAGGAGTGCGTGCACGCCTGCGTGAGCATACCGGCTCCGATCACCCTCTCAATGCGGATCCTGGAGGGGTCGATCTCCTTGGTGAATTCGTGGACAGCCTGTGTGGGATCTTCGTATGTATCAGGATCCACGTATGTCTTTATCCCTGGGAAAGGGACTGTGGACAAACGGCGCATAATCAATACAGTGAAGTGGCGTACATGGAGTTTGCATATTATGGAGTTTACTGACGGTACTGCTGGAACTTCATTATGAATGCTTCAAATACACAGTCAGTGGTACTTGTACCCCAGAAGGTAGTTTTGCTTTCACAACGGGAATGTGGAAAGGATGAAAATAAATACACTCATGGGATTACTGATCTTTAGTTAAGTGTGGCAATTACCAACAGCTATAATAAGCTGACTGCACAGGACACAACATCCTTGTGTTGTCATTGAAAGCATGAAAAACAGTTTGCAAACAGACAAATTCGCTAAACAGAAAATGAAAGAAATGGTTGAAATATCCAGCTGCTGACAAAAATGTAGTAAAAATGCAAGACAAACCCACATTCACGCAGTCTACATATCTTAGATAAATCGATAGGAGAAAGCTCTAAATTGTTTTTATTTCTTACATTATTCCATCAGCAGTGGATCATAGGACATTATATAAACAAATTCAACTCTCTCGAGACAAATGGCTTCAAACACATCCTCCCACTTCCATTTATTACGAGCTGTGAGGCAACGAGCACAAATCTTTTGCTAAATCCCCGCAGGCTAGCACACCGAGCACTGAACCCTCCTTTTAACCGCGGCAAGCTTTTAGCCATTATTTAAAGCGACCCTTCACCCTGCCGAAGTGTCCTTGAGCAAGTCAGCAAGTCTTTAACAAGCCGCTGCTAGTCTGGCGCTGACCCTCGCCTCCCAGCGGGAGAGGTCCCAGACAAAAGCTGTGCTTCTCCTTCAGGGATCGATAGAGTATCACAAAACAAAAAAACAACAACGAGTTGTCTCAGAGGCACGGATCGACACAAGCAAAATGCCAAGGACCCGGTTCCCCTTTCACAGCTTCTGCTCAGCATCTCACACTGTGCTGCTGAAACAGGACACAGGAGATATGCACTGTATTTCACAGCCGATTGTAGCTCTGTGGCCTCGATCCCACCATCCTCTTTGAACAGTCCTCATTTCTCTCCGTCTTCTCTTCCTGTACCTTTCACCCCTCATCTTCATTTGAGTCTCCCTTTTTTGTTTATCCTCTAGCAAATTTCCCTCACCTTGTCACCATCGTCTTCATTTTACTGCTCAACTCCCTTTCAAATCTCTCTCTCTCTCTCCAGTTTTCACTTCACACCTCTCAATCCAATTTGTGATTTTCATGTCAGGAATGAAAAGTTGGGCATAAAAGATATAAAGCAACAGAAAAGTACTGGAGTACAAAAGCTGACAGCTCAGAGATGCACTTGGCATATGTAACCAGATTAAGAAAAACTAATATGAAATTATTAAAAAGCTCATAGAAAGCTCATGCTCATATTAAATGAAACTTAACTGGACATAAGAAGGAAGACAAAAGATGAAGGAAAGAAGAAGAAACAGACAGATGAAGGAGCATGCTGGTGGCTCTATTAAATAAATACATGTAACAATAGTGGGTAGGGATTTTTGTATTCTGTAAAAGCTCATGGTGAAGTCAGTGCAAAATTCAATATGCAAAGGAACAAGAACAAATGGGAAATGATCCATACAGAAGTACACGGTGCATGTTGAATGCAAAGTGAAGAGAGGTGGCTGTTAGCTCCCTACTATGGCTCTCAGACTCTCCTCAGATTTATTCCCTGTTTACTGGCACTACGTTAAATTAAACATACCACTCTCTAGACAAATATTTGGTCATTCAGACACAAGTAGTGTTAAAACCAGTTTCAAAAGGAGTTTGTAAAAAGTATTTTGATGTAGAACTTAGCAGATATTGTAAATTGAGGCAATAGGCATAGAAAATAAAGGAAAAAGAGAGAGGCAGCTTGATTGATTTACCGTGTCCATTCTGATAATTCGCCCTTCTTTTATCCTCCGAGGTCATCTTGGCCTTGAAGTACCACTGACACCTGGAAAACACACAGAATGACCGATTGAGTAAAAACTTTATCAGATGAGCAATAATGTGACTTTTTATTGGGACAGTGGGGGGTATTGGGACTAAATACAGAGACGTTTGAGGCATGTCATTAAATAAATCCTGAATTGCAGCCTATGGGTGAACTTCACAAAGACAAAGATGAAGGCAGAACTATAGCTTCCAGGGTAAAAAATGGTTTTATTTGTCTTTGTCAGATTTAAGTGTTTGTTCTGTACATGCAGTTTCAATGTTATGGTGATCATTGAAATAACAGTAAAAAAAAAAAAAAAAAAAAGGGTAACT
>VUQR01003704.1:24614-52936 GCA_015108515.1 Hemichromis elongatus
GCTCCGGAGCTAAAAAAAAAAAAAAAAAAAATGCGAGACACACACACGCAATTCACAATTTGTGAGAAAATGGAAAGAAAAGTGACATCGGGTTCAGTGAGAACTACACACAGTGACTGTTAAGCGAAAGGAACAAAAAAAAAATTAAAAGTTCTCTCTACATTCGACTACTGGAAATAAAAAACAAACAAACCCCAACACGTTAAATCTCTCTCGTCCTCCTGTGTGTGTGTGTGTGTGTGTGTGAGTGTGTTTGTGGGAGAGTTTATCTGGGCACTGACAGACTGAGAGACAGCCAACAACAGATAAAGAGCTGCTGCCAAGAAAGTCTGAAAAGCTGAGAGATTAGATGACAGCATCTGCAGAAGACCACAGAAGACTTTATCCAAATAGATACTTGGATGTTACTCTGAAATCAAAAATCCAAAAAAACCACAAAGGAACTTTTTCTGAGTTATATTTATGGCGAAGTGCTGTATATGAACAGGTCTGAAAAAACTGCATGGTATTGAGGTACTGAGTGTGATGAATGGTAACAAAGAAGGTTTGCTATAAAGTTATGCTTGAGAGAATATAGTTTTGTGGTGCACTGAACAATGACTACTGAGGGAGTTATGTCTTTGGTTTGCCAGTAAAACAATGAAATGCATGAAAGTGTCATTGCAGGTTACAGTTAGTTCTGTAAAACTTGGCAAAATGACATGATTTTTAATAATTTCTGCCTCTTTACACCCTCACAGTGGATTCTAAATCATGTCATCAAGAAATGATTTCAGGGCAGACTTTCAGGGAGGTTAATAAAACAACTGTATTAACTGTTTAGGAAATACAGTGATTTTAATATGCAGCTCTCAATTATTAGTAGCTCAGTCTGATGGCCTGATGAGGCCCATTTACTTATATTTCATGGCAGATAAAAGATCTGAAGTTGACTCCAAGTGCTGAACAATCAGGAAGATCCCCAGACCACATAAGATGAATAGTCCACAGTCATGAGGTACAATAAGCTGGTTAAACTCAAGATTAGACTAAAACATCAATGCGATGGCATGTCCATGGCTACCAGTGTAACCAGGCCTCTCTGTTTGATGAAATCTTAAGGGTACAGGGCTATACTCTGCTCAAATTCAACTAATTGCTGATTGAACTGGTTGGACAGGATTTCACAGTGGAGGCATGGCATGGAAGATGACCCAAAGCAAAAGCACAACAGGCAAGTCAGTCACTTCATTCTAGTCAAACAGTGAATCCTTCTCAATGACTCAAGACAAAACTGAAGGGAGAAAGGACTTACAAACGAGCAGCAACAGAAGTTGGCTCCAGCAAAGCATTAAAACAACCATTAAAACAGCATCCAAATTATTAAAGTACTGACATTTTAAAAATTAAATAGATACATAGAACTATTTGTAAAGTTATGATTTAAAAATATCTGAGGGAGAATATAATAATGTTGGTAAAGTCATCCCTTTTCTGAAGCATCTTATGCCGAAGCACCATTGGCCATTAAAATGGCTCACTGTTATTTAAAAACAGAGTAATGGATTCATTTAAGCATGGAACTGCTCCCCGTGAAGCACGTGGTTGCGTGAGAGGTGGAGGTGGCACAGTGTGAGAGGAGCAGTGAGGTAAAAAATAGTTATATAAAAAATTAAAAGGTGCTTGGAGTTCTCTCAGAGGATGTATCACTGATGAATTTTAAAACACATCTTGCAGTAGAGGGCTTAATTAATGGCCATGTGCATGAGGGGCTCTTGGTCCCGCTGGTGTATCCCCTAATAAATTTTCTCATATTTCATCATTTATTAGAATATAGAACTCTATTGCCTGTTTCTTACAGTCACGTAGCATGCAAGAAGAATAGAAGTGACAAAACTAGAGTCCCAAGGTTTGGTGTTTATTCAAATGTTTTATTTATTAGCAAAGAGCATGTTTGAAAGAGGTTTGAAAGGCTGAATTTGTTTATTTTTCCCTGAATATTTTTGAAATGAATAAAATGATGAATGAGCTTCATCAGGCTTTTGTTACAAAGACATTTGCTAGTTAGATCAGTTAATTGTTGGGTTTGGTCTTTTCAAAGGATTTGCTAACAATAAGAAAAATCTACAAATCTAAAACAGTACTGTGAAAGCTCAGGCCTTATTTTTCTGCCTTTTTCTTCATTTCCTTTTAATACTAATCCAAATCACCAGCAAAATGCAACTTTTATCATTTTTTTTTCATCCTGTAAATTTATCCTGGTAGCTTTTGTAAAATCTTGCTAAAAAGCAAACAAAAAGACAGGCAGTGCTGCAAAAATACCTCTGCGGAGCGAGGCAGAAAATTCACCACAGCTATCCTTTAAATGAGAAGCAACAAAGTAGAAGAGCAGAGCCCAGAGGTTTGACCCAAACCCCCAACAGAGACAGAACAGAAGCAGGAACAGAGAGCTCTCACAGTCACACTGTCACATCGGAGGAGAGCCCTCTCTTCACTGTCACTGCTGTAGACTTGTCTGCCTCTCTCAGCCCTGCGCCTCCACACCACTGTGGTCCAGGAGGGAGACGCTATCTCCCTCCAGGAGATGGAGTTGGTGGTGGTGAGTGACAGAGGTCTGCAGCTTGTACTGATTCCAACGGGACATGATGGAACTGCATGTTTTTGGGGGGTTTTCTGCTGCTCCGGGACTTGTTGGAGCTTAAATATACACAACACAACTAAAATCACATGCTAATATTAACATAACAACAATAAACAGATTACACTGCAAGTTCATAATCTGGCTTTCCTTCAACTTTGTGTATCATTCTTATTATTATGCAGTATAGTCATTACTTCCCTATTACGCCCAAGACAACAAAAGGCGGCAGAAATCTTAATAAACCAAAGAGTTTGATAAATAAGTCATAGAAAGACAGTAATTAGAAACAGCTGCAACCATTTAGCTCCACACAGTGATCTAGGGAGAGATGGAAGGAGTACTGGGTAATTTCCCTGTGTAAAAATGCACTGAAATAAAAATAGAGAACTTAAAACATAGGCCTATGTTGAGTAAAGGCTACTCTATTTAATCTATCTCTACATATTTTAGACTTCCAAGGTTAACCACATTGAATCTTGATGCCCCAGTCCTCAACAGTATATTATATTTCTTGTCTATATTGACTATTGATAAATTGCGAATATACAATAAACTTCCTGACTACTTAAATTCATCAGGAATGAAAAAGTCAATCCTGCAAGTTTCCAAATTCTTTCTTTTAGGAATTTTAAGCTACACAGATTCAATAAGGAAATGCTTACATATAATGATAATAAATAATAAAAAATAACTGCCCAAAATACCCAAGTGAAACTGTGAGGGAAAAAAAATAATTTGTTATTACTAGAAATTAGCGAAAGTCTATTAAAGCTGTAAAAAATGACTTCTAGATTTAAACCTCCAGCATTAAATTATTGGAACTTCTTAAAAAGATCACTTCTAATAATTTTTGCAATAATCATTGCTGCAGCTTTATGAACTTATAATCCTCTTTTGGCTCATTTGTTTGACTTTATATGTCACATATATACTATCCTTGTTACCAAGCCATAAATTCTGATAAACCCTGATAAATCCTTAAGAATAACATTCATATTGAAGGATTCTACAGCCCATATTTTTTTTAAAAACTACCAATACATTTTTGCAGGGGCCAGTAAAAGCTACAAAATCAATCAATCAAAATAATATCTGATATCTTTCAACTGACAAGAAACATGTTGGGATATACAGTATATGGTAGCCATCTTTCATGTATGCTTCGGTGAAAAATAAAGTTTTCACAAGATTTTATGCAACACCAAAACAAAAACAAAAAACTAAGTACACTGCACGATTAAATAGCTTGTAGAAACACCTTTAGCAGGAATAATTTATATAATGGTTTTGTGTTTTGTGGTTTTCCTTGTTCAGATGCAACTTAGAAAAAGACTAATTAAGGTTTACAAATTATACTGTCATAAATTTCTGCCAGATGTAGCTCTTAGCTTTTTTTTTAGTTTCTTTGTGCATTACATGGTCTGATCTGACCTTGGGTTGAATATGCTGAGATGTCAACTCTTGGGTAGACTGTGGCATTGTGTTACTACACCTGAATGCCCCAGACTAGCAAACTGTCAAATCGACTGCTTTTACAGAGGTGGTCAAACTTACTCCTACACTTGCTCCTATCCAGTGTTACTGTATGTATATACAGCCATATGAAGAGCAAATCAAGTTCACACTGCTCCATACTGAACTGAGGAAACATCATGGGCAAAAAAAACCTATTCGGCCATGAGCTACAGTTAAATATCCTGTAGGCCTATGTTGATTCCACGTGACACCTATTTGTAGCAGATAGACATGATAAATTGTTCAAATAACATCATTGATTATTGTAGTTTTAAGAAACGGGAGAAGTTGATGTCTTCTTCATGGCTGGCATTTTTCCCCCCACAGCTTCAGCTGGATCAGCAGTCACATGAATTATGCAGGAGACTTCAATTTTTTTTTTAAATAATACATTTTCTCTGTCTCAAATGTGGTGCGAGGCAGAGGTGCTGCCTCAGTAACTATTCTAATCAACAAAAATAACCTCCTCAGAATGACAGAGAGGCCAGGCCAACTGAAAGGATAACGCAGGCTGTGACTGAATAAGTTTGGGGTGAAAATGCAGACAGTGTGGTAGAGGAGAAAGTGTTGGCGCTTGCTTCCGCAAGTGTGTGTGGGTTCATGTGATCACATATGAGCCTTCTTCTCTTTGAAGACTTAACATAATCCGGGTTGCCAGATTAGAGCAGGTGTCAGAGGGCTGTGAGCCACAGGTTGCCAGACTGAGCTTCGGCTAAGTGAAGTCTGTGGGATCCTGGACACTGATAGACAGAGCAGATAACATGGCGGGTAACAGTGGCAGAGAGGACAAGAAGGGGATTTGGAAAGCTACTGTTGACCTCTGCTGATGAGGTCAAGCTGTTCATTAAAGAAATGGTGGCATGTGCCTTTATCAGTCTTTTCCAGTCCTGTCCTCTGATCCCCTTTATCCGCCTATCCTTCTGTCTCACCGGCTTTTATGTTGTAAGGAGGCCACACACACACACACACACAATAACAGCTATCACACACAAAGACCTTGGCTGCTTCCACTGTTCTCTGCCCTGTCAAACATTTTTAGAGTACATATTCACACACGCATATTCAAAAGCACTTTACCCACCCACACACCTCAGTAAAACAACCTTGCTCAGAGCCCTAATCAAAGCATCAGTGTAATTCAAACCACTCCTCTCTTACCCTAACATCCCTCACAGTCACCTCACCGCAGTGCACTGCACTGCTGCAGAGGCTACAAAGGGCACAAAAGGAAGCATGGATTAAAGGAAATATGAAGAAAATGATTAAAAACATTGCAGCGATGTAGTGCAAAACCCTTGAGCTAGGCTACATCTGTGTAATCATGACACCTTCACTCTCATAGAAGCTCCTACTCTTCAAATCTAGCATAAGCAAAAAGCAAACATAGATGTAAATTTAGGAAGCTTTTAGGCCAGCCAGGTGTTAAACACTCATAATGCAGCAAGTCCTCTACAACCTTACATCTATGAGAGGCATATGACTGAAAGCTCCCATCTTTTCCAAGCAGCTCGAGTACGTTTGGAGCTTTTTTGAAACCGACAGAGAGTGAAAGTTCCTCCTACACAGGGCAGCGGGACCGCAGATATGATAGCTTGTGATGGAGTCAAAAAACACTCCAACTGCTGTTGTGACTGCTATTAGACAAATTCAGGTAAAAATAAAAAATAAAAAAGGTCTTCTTGTACTACAATTCAAAAAGTTTAAAGGGTTTGCTTTGACTCTTGCACCTAGTTTGTGCGTGTCATCTTAAATAAAGTACCCTCCTGCAAACATAGACCTAACAACCAAAATCCAAAATATGCTTTAAATGTTAGCTGTCAAACTTGGACAGCTAACATTTGGCATTTAAATGAAACCAACAACAAAGGTGTTCACTGTAAATTTGCACATCTTCCAAAAAAAAAGAAAGAAAAGAAAAGAAAAACCAATATCTGTAAAGTTCATGAGGATTGCAACCTCTGGCAACCATGATGAAGAGTTCAAGTACAAGTTGCAAAAAAAGAAAAAAAGCTCCATTAATTTTTCCCAGTAAAAATGAATTTGAACCACAGCGGAAACACATCTGCAGCTTGGCTCTGAATGAAATCTTTCTGATGAAACTATGAGTATAAGAGATTAAGAAATGCATTAGAAAATATCAGGTCAAAGGAGCAGGTTTAGATAATAAAAAATTCCCAGGTCCACACATTTCATCGAGAGGCTTTAAAGTGATTTAAACCATGTGCTTCTAAAGCTGGGTAGAAGCTAAGGACAATAGTGTTAAGGAAACAAAAAATGCCACCTGCATGTTAAATTAGCTCACATTGACTTCTGAGTCAGTGCTGAGTGAATTAAGCAATTATGGTGTGTGTTTTGTTTTGTCTTTTCACTTTGTTAAATCTTCATAAACATTACTATTAAGTCCTGAGGGGTTACTTAATCTCAAACATAAAGGCCTTGCACACCACCGCTATACCCACACGTGTTTTTCATTTGGATCATTAAAGGATTGTTTTGCTGCACACAAACCAGGGAGAAGTGTGTATAAAAGTAAGAGGCTGCGCTCTGTTCCCATTTCTGTCTTTTACTTCTTTATTTATGATGGCAAGCACAGGGCATTAAAAAAAAAATCATTTAGATAGCAATAGACAAACCTAGGTATCTAATTAATTGTCAGCCCCATTAAAAGGAATTAAAAGGAAAACTTTTGATGAAAAAACATTAACTTTGCAGTATTTTGATTGAGCTCACATCCAAAGACATCAAACACTTGATATGGAACAGACGCCAGATAAGCATGTATTTATGAGTAACTCCTAACCATGAGATGCCTTCAAATTTGATCTAATACCATAACATGTGACATATGACCTTACTTTTTGTCCACTGAAACCAAATCCCATCCAGCATCCCCCACTGTCAGATGCCTTCTTACTGGGACACTAGTCAGCTGCAGAAATGTTATTTGGGGTATTTTGTAATGTATATTTACACTGCATATGCTTAGGGTGTTATGGCTCAGAACCTCAACACACCAGATCTCTGCTGATCTAGAGAGCTAAGTAGGCGTGGCTCATGTTATTACTTGAATGGAAAAGTGCCCAGGAATACCAGTCCCTGTAGACTTGGGGTGATTTGGCTCAGGAGCGTCTGAACCACAGCCCACCAAGCCTGTGGTGGGCTCTGGGCTTGTCTACAAATTGAAATTTTGGTGGTTCGATCCTCAGGTCCTCTACTCTATGTTCGTGACGAAGGATCATTGGCCAAGATATTGCGTCCACTCTGCGTCTGTCATAGTAAGGAAGTGCTTAAGATATAGAATACAGCACTCGAGGCTTTTAGTGAGTAACTACTTTGTGTATTCAACTAGAGTAGAAAAGTGTTATATAAAGATTACCAGTCTATTTAAGAGACAAGATTCAAATAGATCTTTACATATTAAAAATCGTCTGATTGTGTGTAAGATCATCAGTTTAACAGGCAATTGATGATGAATTAATAAAAAAAAAAAAAGTACAAAAGATGAGATTTGCAGCCTCAGAAGTATTTTACTTCTCTTGATACCTGTATTTTTCATTTGTTATTTCTGTCATTTTTCAAATAGATAACCCACTGCAATGCTATCAATGTCTCTCTGTAGAGATATTCTGATGATGTGTGTTGTTCGCTATATTTTAAATGATATCTCATCTTCGTCCCTCTATGGCAGTCCGCTTTTTACTCCAATTCAGTCTGACTGCAAACACTTTTGATTTCCAATCTGATCGGACAGCATGTCTTAAAAATTCAATCTGGGAGCCTATATCACTGCTACCAGCAAATGTGACTGAGAAAATCTTCAGCATCTCTAAAACTAAAATACAAAAAAATACATTTTTTAAACAGTTATTTTGCTGTCAAGGTGTCATAATCTTAATAATGCACTCTTGCTTATCTTGTCATATTTCTCCCTCTTATTTTAGACAAAACAGGTCATCCTGCTGTTGTAGATGTTTTAAATCCAAATTCAAATTTTGGTGTTTGTCTTTAGAAATCTGTGGGTGTAGTAAATTTTCCAGACTCTGTGTGTTACCAAAGATTATTTCTTAGAGAAATAATAGCTGTGTTCATCTGTTATTTATTTGATTCAATTTGTATCAATGGAGATCAATGCAATTTTTTTTTACTACAAGGAGTTATTATATTGTTGTCCTTTGCATGTGAATGGAACCACAGGTTTGTATTGTTGGCTTACTATAAATATTATCAAAAGGTGCAAAACTCTCTCCGTTTTCAAAATTGTCTCCATAAAAGTTGGAGAAATCAACATCAAAATTAAATAGACGTGTGTTAGTTGCAAACAGAAGATGCATTTGTGCTGTTGAATATTTCACTTTTTTGATAAGTATCTTCACACTGAAACTGAAAATTATTTAGCTTCCAAATCTAACGCTCCAACTTCTCAAGTAGTCTTGAAAGTGTTGTTGCTTTTCTTTTCTGTCTTGCAGAGTTACACACCTGTGCATTTTCCAGCATACTAAAAAAGTAAGCACAAGTCACTATACTTGAATGCGTATCTTTAATGTTAGGGCAGATGACTGATTTACCTTCTTCTTCCTTTGCATGTGTCTGTCTGTGATGATTGTCCATTAAATACAGAACTGAAATTGAAAATGCTTAATTATTTAAATCACTGCACAAAAATAAAAAGGCAACACCTTTTGCACAAATGCACATTTTTGTTCTTAAAATTGCACACAAATGATATGCAACTCTATAATTCATTGATATGTCTTTCCCTTCTCTTGGTTTTAGTGGTATTCTCTGTCCAAAGGTAATTGCTGAAGCAAATGTAGTGAAAGGCTATGCCAATGCCCTGTGGAAATATTGAGCACATACATTACTGTAAGGAATTTTGAAGCTTACAGTTATACTTAAATGGATCATTACAGTCATACTTAAATGAATCAGCGCCGTCCCTAACAGTATTAACTGCACTTGTACTTTTCCTGTCATGACAAGCCAAATTGTCTGCTGTTAAAGACGCCTGGTTACCTTCTGAAATACTTCACTAACGGTAACAACTGAAGTATTCCTCCTACTTAACTATATGTAGCCTGAATCCTGTAGCCCGAAGTCTGAGATGACATTCTGTAAATGTTCAGATCGCTGAGGGCTCTGCACATTAACAGATTAAAATATGAAATATGTGAAAACATTTTTGCATGTTTGTCACACTTAAATGTTTCAAATAATTAAATAAATTTTAATTTTAGACAAACAGAATTGGTTCTAGCACAGAACCCTGTGGAACTCCATAATTAACCTTAATTTGTGAAGAGGACTCTGTTTACATGAACTAATTTGAGTATTAAAAATATTTGACAGGTAAATAAGGCACAAACCATGATTTTGGTCAGCACACTTATCAAAACTTCCCACTTTCTACAGTCGACATTATGGCTGCAAAACTTTACACGAACGTGAAAAAAAAAAGTGTTTTTGGGATTTTTTTAAAGGAGGTACAGTTTCATAGGCGCTTCTACACTGCACAATGAAACCGAATACACTAACCAATAGGAAGAATGAATTCTGCGATTACCACATCTTCCTTTGAAGCACAGACAACACCAGCCAACTGACTTTTAAAGTGTTATTTCCACTTAATACACAGACAAGAGCGGATGTCAGTTGAGACTAACCATGCAGTGAAATATTCACTCTGAACAAAGTAAATCCAGGATAAGTATATCCATCTTACCTTCCAGTGATGAGAAGGAAGAGAGTTAGGATGACAAGAAGAGTAAAGCCACCAACCGCTGCTGTGACGATCACTAACACCTGGCCTTGATCAGAAGCCACGTTGGAGGCTGAAGGTAAAAGATATAGTAGGAAAGAAAATGAGATGAGAAGGAAAATATGTAGCTGGGCAGCTACATATACAGCTGTGGGGAAAAGTAACATAACATCAGCATGTTAGAAACATGGAAAGGGGCGTAACAGCGGTTAAAGAAATAAAAACAAACATGGACAAATAAGAGGGAAGTGAGAGGATTTCAGCAAAACAATTATTCAGCATCATCTTCATTATTTCTCATCATCAGTGTAGTATACATAGACCATGTAAGCTCTCGTGATAGGTAGATATTAGGAGACATGTTTGATCTGCTCTTCATAATACAAGAAAACCCTCTGTTAGCTTTCACACAGGAATGATTCATTTGCCTGCTGCTGTTTAATTAATATTATTCATTCATGAAATTGTGATTTAGTCCATGAACATTTGGTTAAATTGGACCCATTTGATATTCATGATTTTCCTTTTTCTGTGTCTTGTCACAAGGCTAACGAATCCCAGATAATTGAAAGATGATTGCTATTACCAAACTTATTTCTCTAATATTTCATGCTTAATGAATATGAATTGGAGATCTGGGTGCGTGGTCGCTAGCCCAAGGAGTGAGCCTCATGTGGGTTAATACATTAAGTGGGTGTGTGAATAGAGCTAAGAGCACATATGTGTATGGAGGTTGTCGAGAAAGTGTGTGTTTAGGTTGATAAAAATAATTACAGTCTATTTAGGGGATGGTAGAGTGAAAGTGGCGGTGGTCACATGACACAAGGCAATTTTCCTGGTCTTAAGCTTCACATCACTAACTAAACAGATGTGTTGGACTGATGCTGCTGTAATGAGGTGTGCACAGGGAAAGAGGGGTGGCAGAGGAGGGGATGAAAAATGCAAGGTGAGGAAAGTGATGACAGAAGTGACAGACAGATACACAGACGGATGGAAAACCTATTGCGGTGACAGTAACTGACAGGCAGACAGACAGAGTGACACAGAAGGAGAAAGCGACAGGGGCCAAATCTGCTTTTTTTTTTCTCTTTCAGATAAAAGGCCATGCAGTACAAAGGCTTGGCCAAGCACTCTCTGATCCACAGATAAAGCAAAGCTCTGCAGCTTTGGAAGGGAGAGGGCCACTATGAAGCCAAATCACCCCTCAACAATACCTGACCCAACATAAAAGGGCATCTGGACCTTTGTATTTTATGAGTAGACTTGCAATAAAGCACCTAGTCACACATACACACAGGGAGAAAACATTGATTCAGAATACACCAAACATCAAGGCTGTATTGTCAGACTCCCCTGTTGATTGTATTCAATTTTTCGATTGCCGTTGCAACTGATATTCTGACCTTTTAGGTGTTCAGGGGTTGTGGTTTCAACCTATATGAAATTCACACTGCAGAGATGCCAAATGTTCCCATTGTAGTTAAATCTTAGGGGATTTTTAGCTGTATACAGTGAACAAATAAATTATTGGTGCATTTTAAGCAGAACAAACTCATTCTTTAAAAGAAAGATATATACCTCATGAATGTTACTATAATATAATCTGGTCCTAAACGACCAGTTTCAACCTTGACATTAGCACATTTTGGACTAAACTGATCCTGGACTTAAATATATTTAAGTTTACAGTATAATGCAAATGTCTCGAGCCACTCCTAATTTCTTTATTTTCTGGAAAAATTTAAGTCTTCGGGAATAGTTCTCCAGGATTCTTAAAGGATATTCAAAGCTCTTTATTGGATATTTGGTTCGGATCTCTGTCAGGATGATCTCACACTTCTTCAATAATATTATTACTTAGGCTTGGGGGAGGCCAATCCATGGCTACGCCACTGGAGTTGCAGTGTGTTTGGGATCACTGTCATTTTGAAAAATGAAACCACTGCCAATCAGATGGGTTACAGATGGTATTCCATTGTGGATCGAAATCTGGTTCACTTTACTTTTCTGTGTTTACAATTTGATCAATTTTAACAGTCCTCCACTTGTGTAAGTTAGCTACCTTAGCTATTTTCCTCTGTTTTTTTTCCTTAAAAATGGCTACTTGAGAGCCAGCCTTCCACTGAGACCATTTCTGATGATGCTTTAGTGATCAGTAGATGGATTGGCCAAATGCATCTTTCAGATCCTGCGTCAGGTGTTTCCTGTCTCTTAAGGATATGACTTTTAGATACTATTTATCTGATGTAGATATTTTTGTAGTCCTGCCACTTGTTTTTCTTGCACATTTCCAGTGTCTGATTTTTAAGGAGGTGTTGCACAGCATGCTGAGATATCCCAAGTTTTTAACTTGTAGATCTTTGGAAATCACCTCTAAAGACTGAAGACTTTTGCAAATACATAAGAAATAAGAAAGCATTTAAAGATCCAGTATTGTAAAGAGATTTTTCCATCTATTATTCCATGTTTAAACTTTGACACAAAAAACAAACTTGATCTGGAACTGTAATAACTGTAACTACATGCTGTTTGCAGGGGAAGAGAAAATAATATATTTATAAAGCAACAAAAAATGCTCATGTTGTTGTAATGAACTGACAAATAAAAACTGTACTTCTGCCACCAACAGTTCTGATATATATAACTGTGCCTAATTGGGAACCAGGCAACTTCTAATTAGTAGCTGTGAGATATGAAAGTGGAGGTGTTATGTGTGGAAACTTGAAGGTGGTCTCACATCCTGGTTTATTATTTGCTGTGGTGCCTCTGATGTAGGCTGCCTTAGGTGCTGCTCGAGGCTACATGAACTACACTTGAACCTGAGCTACTGGTTGCAACTAAAATCTTCAATCTTTGACTTACTGTCTTGAAGATGAGCAAAAACAACACATTATTTTTTAAAACATTAAACCTAATTTTCACAGACTAAATGACAAATTATTATAGTCATACAAAAAAAACAAAAACCAAAACATTTTTTGGGCATTACTGCAGTACAACAAATAAGTACTGTATATGGTCTAAGGCACTTACAGTCTCCCGTAGTTTCGTATTCATATTTAGGAGAATAGGAGCTGTATCCGGCAGCCGTTCGGGTGCGCACGCTGAAGACGTACCAAGTCGCTGGTTTTAAACCCGAGACAATCACACTGGGGGCTTTGGTGCGTGTCGATGAGTAGCTCAGCAGCTCGTGTTCCTGTGGGGCAGAGCAGAGGGATGATCAAAAGTCTCAGCATTGGGGAGAATATTTTGACCAAGTTTTAAAAGGTAGATACATTTGTCATTGATATTTTTTCAAGCAGTGACAAATACTGCCTTCCAGCCACATTCTAGTGATGGAGAGTTTGTAAGCTCTTTTGATCACTTTTGGGAACAAATATTACAGGCAATAAATCATTCTTATGACACATCTGTACTGCTGAGATGTTCTACAAAGTTGCCTTTTTTTGTTAAATCAATGTTGTGAGCTTAATAATTCACCAAAACATGACAGATTCCTCTTGAGAAGTAATATATGTGCCCTTTAAATCATATACCGAGTATTTCAGTACCTTCTCATAATATTTGACCTCGTAGTCAACGATTGGGAGTGTTGTCTGTTCAGGTTGCTGCCAGGAGAGTGCGATGCTGTTTGGAGAAGCCCAGTCCTTCTTTAAAGCCCCGACCAGAGATGGACCTGGTTTGTAAACACACACAGATTAGGTATCATTTTCAGTATCTTTACCCTCTTGGCATTGTTGAGAAACTGCTGCTGAAGACATTACATGCTATCGTAAACAAAGTGCACAAAGAGTGCGTAACTATGAACAGCACTGTGCCAAGACTCAGCAGCAGAAAATAATTTAATTAGCAAGCTTACTCTTTCACATGAATGCACCATTCCCCTCCAATAAATCTCTATTTCTAACAGTCCAATCTAGAATTTTGTTTTCTGTGTGGTCCCTTTGTGTGGTATGTTTAAAGGCTATTTAACCATAATTATATACAATTATATAGATTTTATAGACTGTAGGATGTATAGTCATAAAATCACACTAAAGAATCGACTAAACAATAGAATTAAGCAGTGACTCAAGATTTCTTGATGCCTTTACTGTGTTTTTGCAGCTGGATTGTTTATGATATCAGTCATTAGTGTGTTGTATGATTAATGGATTGCACTAGAAATAGGTTGTAATACTCAGAGTAAGTAGGAATTGATGCAAAATTTTGTTCTTCAGCAGCCCACACTTGTGAAAGTACTGACATTCACATCATCATTCACAGCTGTACTTTATTCCAGTAAACAAGAATCTCGCTGAAACTTTAAAGAACTGTCACATTCCCCAGAAAATCCTGGAGAAGTGGGGAAGTAACAGTGAACACATCCATGGTGAAAAAGAAAACAACAAGGCAAGAAACAGAAAAACGATTCATAATGCACTTTAGTTGCCTTAAAGGAAGAAACATACAAAAACCTAGAAGTTGGTCAGAGATTTATAGGTCAAAAATGTTAAATGATCAACACACTCTCTGCTCCACTGAGCAGTAAACAACCACAAGCACACAGCTCAGGCTGTAAAGAGAGTAACACTCTGACACTCAGGTGCTCCCATCCTGACCTTAACTACTCCTAGCCCTAATTACTGAATGGAGTCAGCTAAACAGGGCAGTACCTAAGGCAAGGGCAGGACAAAACACACCCACAGGCTCAGAAACCATCAGAGGTGATAAACACTACAGGCCCTTGAATGGCCACCAAAGGCTGGCTCTAAGGGTCAATTCCTTTCTTATAACACTAAGAGAGCAGAAAGAAATATTTATAGGAAAAAAAATTCTTTGTGACAACCCCTACTGGTGTAAAATATTCTATAACTTAACCTTTATATAATAGTAAGACTTAATGTTATTAGTGAAGGATGCATGGTTAAGTGACAGGTTCCTGCAGTCCTCCGCAGCTAATATCGGCTAACTCAAATAAAATGAACTCATTTAAGTTTGTTTTTGGTTTTACAGCTTTCTGGAACATTGAAATCAAGTTATCAGACAATAATAATATATTGCTCTGTGATTAATTATACAAAATGACCATCCAACAAGTCTGTAATCAGTTCTTTTAAAAAATAAGTGAGATGTTGTTAATTAACAAACCTTTGTAAAGTCATAAAGCTGTCCGAACATGACCTTGTTTTTTTGATGAAAAACAAACGCACAATCGTGACGCTTTTAAATAGTCATTTTTAAAAGTAGTCATCTTTTTTTTTTCTTTTTATACATATACAATCTGTAGTGAGAATGATAAGCTAAGAGGAGTGTTTGGGGATCTTGGCAACTCCTTCTGTATATATTACTATAGGCACTTCACTGGCTGACAGTGATCACACCTGCCCATCTTGTCACTTGTACTGTAATTGCCACACTCACACATTCAGTGCTTAGTTTTCAAAACACGTCCTAGTTCTTTCAAGTTGTTAAAAAAACAAATGCACAGAGCTGTTTCTCCTTCCCACAGGTTTTAATTGGAAATAAGTTGAATAAGCTACATCTTCCTTTCTCAGACTGAATTGCATTAGCCTTGCTCTATGAATTTCTGCTGGGTAAATAATTGTGCTGAGCTCCCAAGAGAGGTCAGCAGATGTAACTGCCCTGAGAGTCATTATTATACATTATCATCTAATGTTACAGAGCTGACTCGTTATACGAATATAAAATGTAGGCCTGGTTTTATAATGTGCATTCAAAGTGAAATGATGACACCAATGTGTTTTTTGTTTTTTAAAATCAGTTATTCTACAAAACTACGCCTGGGGAAGGGTTTGTAGTTCTCACATTGACAGAGGCTTGGTATTAGGGGATGGAAGCACTGGGTTAAGGGAACAGACGAGAGATCCTGAAGGGGGATGTTGGGGTTAGGGGTTGGCTGTTAGATAAGATGAAAGTTTTGGGCTGTGGGGGTTTGAGCTTGTTAGCCAGGAGCTGAGAAACCATACTGCTACTGTTGTATTAGAAGAAAATGAAAGCGAACACCTCTGTTGCTGTCACCACTACTCTTTGTCCTCCAATTCCACCTTTCCAGCACATCTTTAAATTTCCTTCTTTATTCAACATGGGAAGGAACTGATTACTAGTATATCAGAGAGCAGGAGCCCATAGACAAGAATTTTCTAAAGTTATTTGAAAGGGAATGGGAAACAGATTGCTTTAGTGTCAAACATATTTACAAAGTTGCGTAATCCCACGGGAAAAAATAAAATAGGTAAAAGTCTGTTTTATATGTATGATACTCCATCTTATGCTACAATGCAAAATTATTAGTATTAAGGGTCAATGAATAAAAGAAACCGTGTTGTATGAGAGAAATGCAGCGTTGTGAATTTCTTGAGTTTTTATCGCCATATTGTGATGTGTGTGTACGTAGGCGTGTGCATATGTTTAACCTAAACAATGACTAATTTAGTGCAACTCTTTAAGCGCAGCTCGCAGTCCTACCTTGGCTGTCTTCAGATCTTATCCGAAGCTTATTGACAATCGCACATGACCTCTTTTATTGCTTCTCTTTATTGTGTCCCAGATGGTATTGTATGGTGAATCATGAGGTTACATTTCTGCCTTCAAAATTTTAATCTTTTGACAAACCACTGACTGAAAACAAACCATGACCGCGTTTTACAGATGGCTGTAGACACTCACTCTGCTGTACATAAAGACGGCGATTTGAACCAGAAATTTTAATTCTTGATTCGTAACTTCCCAATACCCGTGTATCTACTGAGTTTCAGTCCAGTTCCCGTGTAATATGTCATACCTCAGTCTCGCCTCGTCTCATTTCCCTTTCATAGGAATGTCTTCTCGACAGTCACCCACTGAGAACTTCTCTGCTGAGGCTTCAGAGAACAGTACTTTGTTCCCATTTCCTAAGGACATGAGTTTCAGATACTTTTCATCTTCTACAGACTTCGTTACTTCTTCTTTTGTCCTCTTTTGTATATTTTTTGAGGCATAACATGCTGAGCTATGCATATTTGCCAGCCAAGTCAAGAATCACCAATCTGTGTTGTCTTCCAGATTTTTTTATAGATGAAAATGAAGAATTAGGAAGAAGTTATTCATTTTTGTCAACGCTAGCAACAAAGTCCGTCTCACCATCTGTCCAGTCATCCACCCATCGCTTGTGACGACCTGTCCAGAGTACACCTTGCCTTTTGCCCTGTGGCAGCTGGGATAAACTCCATGTTCTTTCTTAAACTGTTATGTGTAGGCGCAACCCTTGTCAGGTCCTGAGTTAGTTATATGTTTTTTTTATGGTTGAATGACTCATAGATCAGTGTTAAGTGTTTTTTTAACAAACAACAAGACAATTCTTCTGAAAATGCTCAAGTACAGGACTGAAAATGAGTAAAGATGGCAGCCAATGCCTAAAGAAAAACTGAAAGACTTTCAGAAAGCCTGGAAAACTATTGCTCAATGTTGCTTTACAAAAAATGCCTGAATCCTTAAAAAGAAAACAGAGAAATAAGAGTTGGCACAAAACTTTTTGCACATTACTAAATGAGTGCTTATAGAAGGACTTCTAAAGTGTTATGGCTCTTGTTGGAAATGATATCTAACTCATTACAGGTGGCATTGTGATTGAACCACATATTGAAATACAAGCATGTAACTGACCACGGCAGACCCGGAGACACTTTCATGGTTCTCAGCATCTGTATTAAACCACACGGTTGCTGTACACACATTCAGAGCTGCAGCTCTCCTGCTGCCAGCTCGACATAACAACACAACCAACTTCACAGGACCCGGTGCAAACACTTAAGGTGGTGGGACATGATTGCGGATGCCGTACAGGTGCGTCTGCCTTCCCTGCACGGCACCGCAGGCCACACCTGCCACAAAGCAATTCTTCAATTTACTTGTAAATGGTGAATAAAATGCAAACAGCCTCACAAAACACAAAAAAGTGGCCAATATTGACTTGACATGATGTCATGCAAATAATTAAAACACAAAGCATCCAAACACTCCTACCAATAATTTTAACAGAATCAAAACTCGGTGAATGATGAAATAAAGGGGTGATGTATACTGAACAGCATGTTATGCCGAGCAACAGCCACTTTCACGTTAAATGCTTTTTAATGCTTGGCTTCTTCTTAATAATCAGCGATTTAATAGGCATGTAAAATTTGGTAGGTAGTTTGAAATGGTGGTCAAACCAGAACAACCTAATGTCACGCGTGACTGAAAACAGCCAATAATATTAGCATAATCAAGAAAGCTCAAAGGGCAGGGGTGTATATGCATAAATGTGTCTGCATCTATGCACATTTTATCTTAAAGAGAAAGCATGAAGCAGCCAGAGTAGAAAATAAACCCTTGCTTTTCAATAAGCCGAAGCTGCTGACATCTTATTAGGTGTTATTATTATATTACCTCTCATATGACCATTTTACTCAGAGCGTGCTCATATCCTTTTCCGTGTCTGTCCTTGGTGGCAGAGAAAATTCATCTCAGGAGGACTTTATCTGATCTAACTCTGTGTAATGAACCACTCTGTTGAGGCTGTGACGTTGCAGGGTTTCTTCTGCTTCTCATGCCAGCCGGGTACAGCAATAGTGGCAGGCCAATGTGGTTTGCAGCCACAGCTATGTTGTAGATGCATTAAACTCAGACACGAGATTGGGGGAATCTGACGTTAACATTTTGGCCCCTGATAGGGAACAATAAACACAGGGTAAATACAATCCCCTCTGACTCATGGAAGCACATGAACATGAAGTGCTCAGAAGAGCTGAACAATATGTTTAGCACAGAAGCAAGGGCATTGTCCATCTGGCTTAAAATAATTGCCAGTATAAATATGACAGGTCTGCTTACATCAGATTTTCCTTTTTACTATGTTGTATCCTTGTACAACAAGGGCCCTGAGCATTTTTATATCTATCTATCTATGTATGTATGTCTGTATGTATGTGTGTGAATGATATCTATCTATATCTCTATCTATATATATATTTAATTCACACACAGATGTATGGTAGCTCTTTCTATTACAGTTTAGTAATAAAGGGGTAATAGTAAGGTAACAAGCCAGAAACAAGAATGTAAAAATGTGGTCATTTCTAAGTTATTGCCAGGCAATTACCACAGTAACACCTACTAACACCGCATCACAGATGCACAAAGATATTTATTACACACACACACACACACAAGCTGAATTGGAAAAATTAAAAAAATATAACTCCTCAACATGACTTGTAGTTCTCCAGAGGACAGCTAATGAACTAATGATTTGATTAAGGTGTGTTGACCCAGGGTGAGATCTAAAACCTGCAGGACACTGGCCCTCGAGGCCTCGAGTGGCCCACCCCTGGGCTAAAAAAAAGAATAGTTAAAGCTATGATGTGCTTTATTAGGAAAACATAACTATCTTTTGTGGCAAGCTACTATTAGAGTTTGTCAAAAAAAAGGTTTTGCAATCTGGAGAGTGAATAATACAAAAGGCACACATGTTCATTAAAAGTTTTGCCCTCAGATGTCAAATCAAAGGTTTTAGGAAAAATATCAATGCAAAAATCTTCATGCATAAACAACACATGGCAGTTATTATGTGGAAAGCCACAGTCCAGGGACAGAGAGAGTGTACTTTTTTTTAAACTGGCTATATTCCCCCACCAAAAGTACTAGACAACCTTAAAAAATGCTGAGTATGGTGTTTTTAAGCAAACTATATCAACTTTGTGAAACATTGTCACTTTAAGCTTGTTAAGTCATTTTTTCCTTTGTTTGGGGAAAAAACAACAACATTGCAGTACTAGGCTGCTGTAGTTGTGATTGTATGTAAGCAATCTCTAATCTGCCAAGATGTGGGAACACATTGTTTAAACAAGTTACACAACTTACAGCTCTTTCTGAAAAAAGTTTAATAATAAAAAAAGAGGAATTTCCTAATAACGTTTTGTGAGTTTTTGAGTTAGTTGTTTTGACGAAATACCATTATGTAGTCCTTTTATTAACCACATAATTTGCAGATCAAATGGGGAGCCTTAGGAAGGTACCTAACAGCACTGATAACAAAGATGCAATACTATGTTAACCTTTTAATCTTTTACCGTTGGCATATATGGAACACCAGCTCTAACAAAGGCAGTGGTAACTGATTAAACCAGCAGTAGCTATCTAGCCTGTTAACAGTACAATATTGCATTTTATGCTGAAGATCAAACCGAGAACCAACATGGGGAAGAAAGGGGATTTAAGTGTCTTTGGTCATAGGTGTCAGACAAGCTGGTCTGAGTGCTTTAAAAACTGCTGATCTACTGGGATTGATCTGAAGAAGAGAAAATATTGAATGACCAGGGGTTTTCTGGGAGAAAATGCCTCGTTGATGCTAGTTTTCTAAGGAGAATGGCCAAACTACTTCAAGCTGAAAGGAAGGCAACAATAAATTGCTTTTGCTTGGTTGTAACAAGAAAAACAAAGATTTACAGAAGAGCATGTCTGGATGCACAGTGTCTCGAATCTTGAATTAGATGAGCTAGAGAAGCAGAGGAGCACACAAGTTTCCACTCCTGTTAGCTAAGAACAGGAAAATGAGGCAAGGGTTCAACACAAGCTAACCAAACAACAGACAGTAGGAACAATGCTGCCTGGTCCGATGATTCAATATTTGACAGAAAGAACAATTGAAAGAACAAACCCATCCCATCTTGCAACCACAACAGAATTGTTTAAATGTTTAACATTACAATGAGTTCGCTGTACTAAATTTGGCCTCCACAACCACCAGATCTCACTAGCACATTATATTTGCTTCCCTGTAAACAGCGGATGCGTTGCTCTAAAGGCCTTGAAAACACAACAATGTCTCCAGGTGCTGACAAGATACTTTGAGGACACAGGGCACACATCAATCGTCTTTAATGATTCTGTATGTGGATTATTACACCGGCAGCATGAAATCTGCCAGAGGAACTCACTATCCTTTTTTGAGATGAAGAAGCACTGGAAAGCCATTAGAAACACCAGTCAATTACGATGCCCGATGGATGGATTTTGCAGTCAAGCGTGGTTAAGCTCAACATAAACTAATGGGGAGTCTTTAAATGAGCTTGACCTGCATATGATTTTAATTAGCTTTCCTGCCCTAAAGGTTTCCATTAACTGTTTAAAAAAAATCAATAGTGCCAGTATTGATGCTGAGCGAGAGCTTAAACGATGTCCTAACACTTCACTGATTCAATCCTGATAGAGAGATAGACTGCACGAGAGAAACACATATGGGTGCTGTTGTTCACGGCCATTATTTTGATACATCGCTTTTCTAGGTGTCTCAAAGTGTTTGTCTCATGCTGCATCCAAATGGGTTTTTCACTGCACATCTTCATAAGAAAATAGAGGGAAAAGATTTACAGGACCACATTCATGAGTACACCAACTTTAGAAAAACAAATATTCAATATGCCTGAATTCCACTCGAATTTAAATTTGCTCAATTCAATACCATCCAGCTTAATGATTGAAGCTGCCTCCTATTACTTTAAGTAGTCAAAAGATGGAGTGTCACATTTGGGCAATGTCTAAGTTCTGTGGTTTTACATGTGCTGCTTTTACAAACGATGAGAAAACATTAAAGTAGCGGTTTGTTTTGGGTCATTATTATGCTGCTTTAATGCTGAGGGTCCTTGTCAATGCACTGTGGGTCATCTGTACAGCGTTCTGAACTCCAAGCATAAACACAGAAATCACACAGATCTGACAACACCCACATAAACTGGCTTAAATCTAATTATTGAGAGTTGCTATAAAATCCAACTCAAATAAGTGACAGCTTAGGCAAGCGTGATATGTCAAAATTGCTGCCTAATTGGCACTGAACCCCATCTAAGAATCCAATCTCCCCGCAATTTGTCGGTGTGTGGTATATGTTTAAGTTTACCTTTTCAACTTTCTTACTGAAACAAGATAAGAAGCTTATCTCCTATGGCTTATGTATGAGGATAAATACAGGAGGTAATTAGTGTTTTGACCGTGTACCTTGGATGTATTTAGAAGAATTGTATACAAGAGAAAACAATAATTTTACCAAAATCTGTCCAACATCACTGAAACCAGTGTTGGCGTATGTGCAAAGTATGTGCCAAAGTTTCAGGACACTGCATTCATGCTTGCTTAAAAACTTAGACATCACGATCAACTCCAAAATTGAGTAAGAACATCTATTTACATAACTATTAATCCCTACTCCATGCTTAACACTTGATTCACCATATTCATCATTACCCTCACTTTCCCTAAGCACTTATATACACTTGTCCCACGAAAAAAAGGAGTGGAAAAAGAAAGGAAAAATACATAACTAGTAAATGTTGTTCATCAAATATTCAAGTTAAACTAGAATCACTTTAAGGCACTTTTTTGGGGGGAATAAAAACCAACTTTATGCAGATGGCATTATCCTTCAGCAAGATAAATTTGTTGTAGCTTCTTTAATGCATCAACTGCTAATGTTATTTAAGCGTGAGAAACAACTTTTCTGATCAGCAAGGGTACATTTCCTGGTTGGATGCAGGGTTTTTTATCCATTTCACCAAGCAACTTGTTTTTGTAGTTGCATTGCTTCAGATATTTGAGTACTTGGGTTTAAGTTGATGTTAAACATTACATAGGCCCTGATTATGAATACATAATGCCCCACTTGAATCCACTGAAACTTCACATTTTTAGCTCCATCTCCTCCATTTCAGTTTCAGCAGAAAGTCCCGCAATTTCCTAGCCAATCGCCTAAAACAGTCTCTCTTCCTACTGTGAGGATGTCAGCTTCCTTTTCCAGCGGCATACTGTCACTCCCTGTAGTCTCGGGAAGGAAAAATGGAAGTGACCCTTACGACACTAAATAGCTGTCAACCGAATCTAAACTGGGCCAGTTTCTTGTTCTCCCTCGGCACACCTGCAATCCCCCCCTCCTGCTGTGGTGGCTGTCTTTAGTATGACAGTGTAGAAAAGCTCCTTAGACTCCTTTGCCCCATCCAGATGGTGGCTATAACGGCCACCCGGACAATTTATCATGTGTATCTGCTGAGTACAGGGAGTTAACAGGTAATTAAAATCATCAGTCACGCAACAAAAGAATGGACTAAAAAGGTGGCAATGAAAAAATGAAAAAGGAAAGGGATGTTTCTGTAAGTTTTGAGCCATTTTTATGTTCTTGCAGTGGCTTGGAGGTATGGTAAGAGAAAGGGAAGAGAGGAAAAGAGAAAAGGAAAAAAGGAAAACAAAGAAATAAATCAAAAAAATCTCGCGTGATAAGCTTTGACATTGGATGGCGTCTAACTTGCAAACAACGAACAACATTTAAACCTTTGTTCTCTTATTGACAAGCTGAGCTAAAGCAGTGAAAGGGGGACGAGAAGACAGACAGATACAAAGTGAAAAGGAGCGCTGCACACTGTCACATAGAGAAGGTTTGTGTGCTAGCTAGCCTGTCTGACACTCTGAGGTCCCGTCTTTAATAAGGTCCCAGCTTGCCACTGATCCCTCTTGTTCCCACTTAATGGGGATGTGGAGAAGCAATGACGTGTGGGAAAGGCCAGTGAAACCAGCCCTATACTGGCCCACCACAATCAATACTCATTTGGCCTCCACCTCTCTTTCCCCAAAAGTAATTAATGAGAAGAACGGAAGTATCTGGCCGCTGACAGTTGATTTCCCTGCCGGTCCCTGTCCTTAACACCCTGTCCATTTCTCATGCTTTTACTTAAAAGCTTCATTATGGTTGAAACCAAGCATTCAGCATTGGAAAGTGACACAGATATAGGCCGACACAAATGTCAATGTGCATCATGTTCAAACATGTGAGAAAGTAAAAAGGTAACAGAAGAGGTGCCATACACATATCTTTAGGGTAGTTGGAACAAATGGACATGCATTCACCTGCTCACATCTTGAATTTTTAATCATTAACTTAATATATTTAATATAATTTGTTCAAGTAGTTAAAGTGGTGCGGTGGAGATCTTGGGTGCTGGCTTTTGGGCTTTTTGCTGTCGAGTCTTCCAAATAGTGGAATTTGTTACTGCTCTTAAGGCCCACCTAATCCTGCTTGGTTTTTGACCAGGTGTGAGATGCTGAATTTATGCTGATTTTATTGTTTTACTCATATTTATTTATGTCTTGTATTTTTAGTCATGCTTTTACTTTGTGTTGTACATTGCGTGTTTATTATATTCTAGTCAATTTTATCCTGAAGCAGCAGAAAATGGATGGATGGATATCTTGTTCTTATCTTTTAACGTGTTTTTCTCACGTAATATGATCAGACTCATCTAATTGCTCAGTAAAAAACAAAACGTTTCACAGAACATTTCACTAAGATTTTACAATGATAATAATGGCAGTAATAGTGATAGTTTTGATGACTGTGATTATGGCTTACTAAAGGGAAATCAATTATATAATTTCAGTGCATCCAATTCAGAGAGGAATCAAAATAGTGGTGGAAAAAGTATCGTGACTCGTTACATAAATATAGCCATCAGTGAAAATCAAACAGAATCGAAACTTTTTGTTGCTTCAAAATCCTCTCTCATCCTCTCGCTGAACAGAAATACACAGGGAGAGCAGTGAAGTGCCACTGCAGAGGAGGTACAGTATAAATAGCAGTCGACCCTGCTGTAGCACCCACAGTAGACTCACTGCAGCAGCACAGTTTCCTATAGAGAAAATTTCCAGCAGAGCCATCTATACACAAGTCTGCTGTCAAAGTCAGCTATCCTGGAGTTAAAATAGAGCACACAGTTGATACAGTGTTGCGTGAATGGGCCATAAAGAATTGTTTGAATCTAGAAGCATGCACTTTGATAGCACTCGTAAAGTGCAAGGTGATGGTAAATGTGGTAAAGAATAATGCAATCCTTGTCTGGGCCGATCACACAGTGCTTAAAATAAATGTGCAAAAGGTCACAGTTTGATGTTTTCTGTGGAACAAAGAAAATGCCATTTTGGAGGGAATGTTTCCACTTTCTGTTAATCATCTTCTTCTGCAATTGTGCTGCTTTACTCTGAGCGAACACACGGCAACTTTTACTGGTGAACACTTCCAAATATCTGCGAGCAAAGATTGTTCAAACTGTTTCTATTGGTTAATCCACTGATTTTCTGTATTTCTGGTAATAAAGTTGGTGACGGTTGAAAGGGTTAATATGGTGTGCACAGCATGTATATGACAATAGAAGGCTTGTCAGTGTATTTGATGTCTCAATGTGAATACAATCCAATACAGTGTGAAAGTGTAGTACAAACTTTAGGACCTCAAGCTGAATACGTCTCCAGCGGTTGTTAAAATGTATAAAGGTCCGTGGAGATTTAAGTTAGGACTGCTGTCATTATGAATGGTTTGATGGAGTGAGGTTACTATAATTTCATTTAAATGAACTGAACCGACAAAAGGCATTGACAACTGATTTATCCAACTTTCACAAGACAATGGGGCTGCATTCTTTGGAGGAAATTCAGCCTGAAGATTGAAGAGGGGATTGAGGTGGGAGTTCAGAGAGAGAAAACTTCAGAGAACATCCATCAGGATTGCAGAACAATGAATCCAATCACTCTGTATTAATGAGCCAATGCTTAAAATAGTTCCCGTTGTGAGGTGAAGTCAGGGGAAATGATTTTGCAGGAGGGGAGAAGCTTCCTGATAAAAGTCTGGGCATAAATCATTTTGTGCAAGAGAAATAGCAAATCTCTTTTCCTTCAAATTCTCCACCTGCTCTTAGCACTCTTGAATAGCGATCCATGGGAATAGCTATTCTTAACAGTGGCTGCGGATAGGTGACTTACAGCTCTTCTGGAGGGCCCACAGGAGCTGACTGAGGGTATTCTATATGGCCACACACAACACTGTAGAGCATGTGGTCAGTTCAGTGATGGGCTGAACAACTTGAAGCAAAATTCGCAGTAAGGTATTTTCCAGGCAGATCCTTGAGATTATCTAGTAGATTTTGTGTGTTCATGAGGAAACTTTAGAAAAGTTAAGCATAAATTGCTTCAATAATTTTTATGTTGTCAAAAATAACATTTATTTCAAGACATGTTGCTTGAATATTTTACATGCTTCCAATACATGCTTTTACATGCTTATACAAATATACAAACAATGCAATATTTTTATGCTTCCTCTCTCACTTTTATGTGCACCATTTGGCACATACACCAAGCCCCAACAGATGGTTTAGAAAAACAACGCACTGCGACTTCACCACATGCTTATATGTCAATATAGTCACTTTATCTAGCTATAGTACAGAAAAATAGTATGACACAAAAATGTTCCTAGTATATTAATTATATGTGATTTAAAAAAAAAAAAAAATGAACGATTAAGCATACATGTCCAGCCAGCTGTGGTGATGGACTTAGATAACATTTTAAAACAGAGCAGCTAATAAACTGTGACTCTGTGCATGACAGCTGCAATAAGTAAAGGATACGACTCATAATTATCAATAAGAGCAAGAATTATAATTAATGAAGTGACTGATGTTGCTTCATTTTTTTTTTTTTTTTTGGTTTACATACGCTCATTGAAGCAGCAGCTGCTCAAAAACAAAATTAAGGGAACGCTTGATCATCACAGTATTACACAAAGTGAGTTAAAAATCAGGGATATCAGTCTGTCTGGTTAGAAATGATAAATCAGTTTTACCTGCTTTGGTGTAAATTAAAGTGACAAAAGGTGCACTAGAGAGGAAACAACAAAAACACTACCAAAAAAAGTGTTTGCAATTGTTCTCCCCTCATCCCTCCTGGATGGGTTTTCTCCAGTTTTGCTTTTTGCTAGTGTTTCTGTTACTGCTGGTAGCATGAGAGAATATCTGTAGCCCAGTAAGGTTTGCAGGTAGTTCAGCTCCTCCAAGACAGCTCATGCCATGAGTCACCACAAGACGGTTTGTCTGAAGAAGGTGGAAGAAAATAACAGAAGACCCGCTTTTACATTAGGAAAGCTGGATAAGGCCTTAAAACGGCATCGACCCAGCAGCAGGACCAGTATCTGCTCCTTTTTGCAAAAAAGAACAGGAAGCACAGCAAAATGACCTCAACTTGTAGATTTGTCTTGAAAAGCCACTCCACAAAGCATGAGGATGAGTTATGTCCTGGAGTTGGACCTGAGCCCAGAACTGTGGAGCAAAACTGGCATGTTGTAGAGAACACCAGAACGACTGTGTATGCAGTTCCCTGATGATGAAGGCGTCAATGCCAACCACTAACCCTCAGGTCTGCCAGACCTGAATCCAATTGAAAATGTCTGGGACAAAATGTATTATGTATTGGTGTATCCAGTGCTGCCAAATGGCACTACAGACTGCCTAAAAGGTCATTGCTGCCCTGATCCAGATCTGGGAGGAGATCCCTCAGGACACCATCCAGGATGTTGCTGACTCTTCAATCTCTTGCAATTCAACATACACACAAGTAGTGATTATGGAGTGTGTGCACCTCAGTCATCTAAATATGCAGGTACTATAAAAGTCTGTAGTCCTCTAGAAAAGAAATAAAAACTGTTAAAGATACAAAACATCTCTTTCATTTAACACTCTTTAATGTTTAAAAAAAGTTTTTGTAGCAAGTTCCTTTAAGCAAATGCTCACTTGACAACTTCTCTTTTTTTACTGGTTCTTCTTTGTTTTCACTGTGGAAGAACCATTATGTCAAAATGAGCTGTGCGGTTATTTCAAAATGCACAAAAGAAAATTCATTTTAAATCACACTGGTCTCCCAAGTATTCACATTTATTCCCTTATATATGCATCTAAAGTTTGACTTAACTCTATGACTTTGTCTCTAGCCCACCTATCTGTTGTTACCCATATTAAGCAGGTGAGTATTTGTATGCTGTAACCTGAATATCAATAAACAAATAGAAGGCCATTCTATTGGTACAGATGTCCCTACTGAGCCCAGCTGTGATAATTTGGCCTTTCTCACCCGCTCCTTGCATTTTCTAGCCTTTGTTTTCCTGCTCAAAAGTATACACAATCAAGTGCTGTATGATGTGTTAATCCTAGAATATAATATCACCATCTCCTGCTTTCTTTTTCCCCAAACTGCACAATAAGAATAGGGCAAAGACCAAACATTTATTATTTATGGTATGGGTAAAACATGACAATCAACTCTAGCATTCTCATTGTTTAGCTTAACATCTGTTGTTTTTCCTCCACAGCTCCAACTAAACTAGTGAATGTTTGTGTGTGTGTGTGTGTGTGTGTGTGTGTGTGTGTGTGTGTGTGTGTGTGTGTGTGTGTGTGTGTGTGTGTGTGTGTTAGCAGCAGGTCATGGGCATTGACATACGAGGGTGCTGAAGGGCAAAAAATGGGCAGGGGGCAACAGATGCCCCAGGTCACATGAAGCCCTGTGGGAATCAGGCTAAATAAATCTGCCGACAAACTCACTGGG
>VUQR01003704.1:52979-83010 GCA_015108515.1 Hemichromis elongatus
GAACACCTGCTAACATTGTATCACAGATGCACAAAGTTATTCATCACACACACGCACACACGGTTCATCTTAGTTTTGCACTTGAAGATGTCATACCTTGAGCTAACGGTTTAGCTTCCTGGTGCCATAGCAAACTAAATGTTTAAAGGTATAAGTAAAAAAAATTACTTGCCATTAAAAGCCCAGCAAAGATATAAGAAATACATTGCTTTCTTTCTAGTTTCCACCCATCTATCCATTGTCTTCCACTTATTCTATTCAGGGTCAGGGGGAGTGCTGGAGCCTATCCCAGTTATCAGGGGAAGAGGCGGGATACACCCTGGACATGCTGCCAGTCTGTCGCAGGGCTAATGCAGAGAGACAGATAACCATTCACCATTGGGCCTATGGGCAACTTAGAACAATGAGCTCACTAATTGCATATCTTTGGACTGTGGGAGGAAGCAGGAGTACCTGGAGAAAACCCACGCAAATATGGGCAGAACATGCAAACTTCACACAGAAAGCCCCTGCCAGGTGGTGAAGTCCAACTCAGGACCTTCTTGCTGCGAGGCAACAGTGCTAACCACTGCATCACCGTGGTGCTTCATTAAGCCAATTTAATAACACATTTTCTGGATTAGTCCAGGGTCAGATAATATGAGAGCCTTTTATGATGGCATGAAGTAATAACTAGCACAATTAAAAGAGCAGCACAATGTTGTGGATATTATTGACTTGTTGGAGGTCTGAAGTTTGTTGAACACCAATCAATGCAAAAAACAGAAAACCAAAGACTGAAAAGCCGTCCATTTCTTTATACATTGCTAGGAAAATGTAAAGAGGTTGAGTGATTTATTAAAATGTACTACATACATGGAAATGCAATACATAAAGCAAATGTTTGTACAACAAGCTTGAAAATTAATATGTGGCATGACTATTTAATTTTTTCAGCACATTTCTCTGACAACGGTCTACATTGTCATTTCTTTAAGCAGTTGTCAGAATAGTGCTCCCAGCTTCTTCAAGGACATTCAAAACTCTTCTTAAGATGCAGGCTGGCTTTTGTTCTCTTCTCTATCAAAGTGATCCCACACTGCTTGAAAAGCATTGAGGTCTGGTCTCTGGGGAGGCTGATCCATGACTGATACCGTTTTTCAATGAAGGTATGCTTTTTCTGCATTGGCAGCGTGTTTGAGATCATTGTCACGCTAAGCAATGAAGCTGCTTTCAATCAGATCCTTTTTGCATGCTGTAACATAATGGTTCAAAATCTGATAGTAGAGTCAGTGGTGGTGGACACCATCTCCATTAACACTGGCTGAAACGCAGCCCCAAACCATGACAGAGCCTCCACCGTGTTTTGCAGATTGTTAACACTATTGAACCTCTCTCTTGAAGCAGTGAGCTAAAAATCACCATCACCACCCACATAGGATAAAACATGTTTTAGTTCACGTCATATAGTAGGTTAGCCTAACTGTTCTCTCTAGAGGTTGAAATTACAATGCTATAGTGTCACAGCTTAATAATATAGCAAGTTTCTGATACGTGAAGTCATCCATGTCGATACGTTATGCTCTCTTTCCTAGAACACTATGGGGTCATCCCTTCCTAATTTACTTCCACTGTGTGAGGGCACATCCCAGCATGAATCAGGGGGAAAGCAGGAAAATAAACCAAACAGGTCTACAGTCCATTTCAGGATTGACACAGATACAAATAAAGATGCACCAGCATGGCCAAATTCGCGCTAGGGGGGCTTTTTTCACCTGATCTGTTATTTTTGGGCTACTGCAAACTAGGCCCCCTGAAGAGAGCTACACAAACACAGAAAAGGCAGAAGGGGCGAGGGCTGAGATTAAATCTTGATACCTTGTTGCTGAGAGGCAGAATCCCAAAGCACTGAACTAATATTTCATCTCTTCATTCAAATCAGCTTTAAACAGGAAAATGGATATGAATAAAAAGGAGCACTTTGTCAGTTAAACCTTAATTTTCCTATAATGACCATGGCAATTTTATTGATGTAGCACATTTCATTACAAACTGTGCTTAACACAGAGGAACATAAAAACCTGTGTAGGTTTACAATGCCAAAGGCAGTGAAAACAGCTAAATATAACGAAACAAAACAAAACAAAAACAAAAGTAAAATAAATGCAAAAGTAAGTGTTTTAATTAAATCACTGAAGTTATGCTTCAGTACAACCAAATCATTTTCTCAGCCATGTTTAGGTGGCAACAAATGAATAGCGTGCCACATTTATCATCTGTTCTTTCTTGATTATATTCAATAATAGGCTGTTGTGCTAACACCATGCCAAGTCATCTGCCGCCTTCTCTCTGTGGGCCTTCTCATTCTCACCAGTGAGTGCACATGACAGAGGTATCATGCGAGAATAATAATAGGCATATGCTTGCCAGGCTTACTGATTAACATAGTTAAAGTAAGCCAGCCATATTTACGTTCCTTTACATTTAAGCAGCTGCAGAATGGTGGAGGGACCAAGCGTTTGGAGAAGATGGTATTTGTTTTAAATGCAGAACTGTCATCGACAAATAGTATATGAAATTATCCGTTTCCTTCCCTCTGTGAAACACAACTGTTGGGTCGCAGTCAGAACACATCTTTGTTGTCTTTGTGATAAGCAAACCACTAGTCAGTTAGTGTGATTGATACAACTCCCTGGACGTCCACTGCCAGTTCGTCAAAGCACTTCATCACAGAAGAATCAGTGTTTTAAGTCTTTAATCATTAAGATGTGTTACCCAGTTCATTTTAGGAACAGGATCCATGATAGCTGTCATGCAGCAGCTGGAGATGTGGCTTGTTGCAAAAGATGGGATGAATATGCCTCTAAAAGAGCTGCCATACTCCCTAAGGCTTTGTCTGTGGTTCTGTGCCGAGAAAATTGACTCAGCCATAGACTCCGGTCAGTTTGACTGGCAATGTGTCACTGCCTCTTCCCCCCCACTTTTTTTTCTCAGATGAGTTGCAGTTGCACGCCGCATGCATCTGTCTTTTGTATTGACATCGTAGCTCTTCGTGTTTTTTAACCCATGCTGCTTGTGCCACTGCAATGTTTTTTTGGCTTGTTTTTATGTTTACAGTTCAATTCACTATCAAATAATATAACGTTATGCATTAGTGCAGTATTGACGTGATGTCTCATGCATGTGGCATGTGCTGTGACAGGTTTTGGTAATCTACAAAAAATATTTAGTCGCTTAAAAATGAAGTTCTATGAATTTCCACTTGAGTTAGTCTCAATGTTTCTAGAAGTGTTTCTAGATCTTCCACAGAAGATTCTTTATGCCCTAAATGATGTGCGTATGGATGCTTTGACTGACACCTGCTGACACAGACAGCTGTACCTGCTTGTAGTAGTTTGAATTCTTAAACTGGACCTCTTGACTGTGTTTTTAGTGATAGTGCCTTTGGGAGTATTTCTCTATTATTATCAGACAAATTAAATGACTTGCTGTGCCACACAGCTCATCCAAGATATGTTTGTTGCAGTTGGCGGCACTAAAATTTATTAAATTTTACATTTTATAATGTTTTTTAGTCCTTAGGGTATCTGTATCTCACGCTGCATGCATACAATCATGAACCATTGGATGATGTTACTGTGGCTACATCATTTCTTTATGTACAGTGTATGCTTGCTATAGTTTTTTCAAAAAAGTATGTTGTTATTTAGGATGTCTTTCTTGTTCTACTGACATTTAATAGTTGTGTCTCTTTTGAAATAAATGTTTAAATTTGCAAATGTCTTAATTTATAAAAGAGGATGTTAAACTTGCATAAAAGAACACATGTTGTAGAAACTATGCACAAAGAGGTGGGTTAGGTGGGAGAGTAAACTATTAGAGTGGGGGATTGCACGGGGTTTGAATGGGTTACATGATGGCTAACCAATTCAGGAAACACTTAGAGCAAATTTTTGTGATAGCAGCCGTAAGTATGTGAAGAGCCTAAGCTGTTGGGAAACTCTAAAGATCTTGATCTTACGTTCTCTAGATCTCATCTTCTGTTTCTCTTCCACCCACTAACACCCTCTCTCTAACGGCTTTCTTCATTTATCTCTCTTCTCGTCTCTTTCTTTCCTGCCGTCTCGTTCATCTGTTCTCTCATTCCTTCTCTTCTCTCATTCTTTCCCTTTGCAGAGCTGATGGCGGCACCTCGGTTGCGATCCAATCACAGGCTGGCTGCAGCAATCACCGTCTGCTGATTGGTTTTATAATCCTCACTGAGGATCTCAGAAGGGAGAGAATCAGCTGGCTTAGAAGTGCTGCTCTAAGGGCGGTCATACTGATGCACACATGCACACGTCAAAACACACTGAGACTTGATTCCTTAAACTCTGCAACTGTATCCTATTTTCTTGAATTCACATGATTGCTTTTATTCTGTCCACAAAAGTTTTCTAGGAATGTGAGTGCATGAATGCATGAGTGTGTTTGTGTGTCTATATGGTAGGATTGCAACTATTGAACAACAAATAGGAAAGGAGGGCATTTGCTCACTTCAAGTTGTCTATTTAAAGTAAAGAGTCATTCATTTTGCATGTGTCTCTGAATTCTTTTGGCTATATATGAGCATTCATACACGATAATAACACCTGCATCAATATATTTTAGGATATGATGCAAGGCTGCATCAGAGCCCTGCAACACCTTACTAGAGATCAGCTGAAAATACAAGTGAATGCATGCAGTAAAGCCATAAACACTCCAGCCCAAACTCCCAGATCAATAAGCTCAGCTTTAATTCTCATATTTATACATCCACAGAAGAAAAGGTAATCTTCAAGGCACAATATCATAGCTAAATCCCCATATACTCACAGGTAACAGTGGAGGTTGGATTTGCCTTCTAGCATGGATAACAATATGAGAATAGAAAATGTAATTACTCAACACACCCAGCCAGGTGCTGTTCATAAAAAATACAATAACTCATACATAAACACACGTACACGAGCCGCTACACAAAAGACAGAAGGCAAATCTGTGTGTACATTTAGTATGTTCACTTTTCTCACAACTGGCCATCTATATTTATGATGATTATTTAAGTACATTCTGCGTAGGCAACTCGCATTTTAAATCCCAATTTCAAAATTCTGTGTCAGATGCTTTGGGTTTGCTTTCTGCGTTGTTCAGCACGTTGCATCAGACTCTAACCCACTGTATGTCCTAGTTCCTGTGTCCTTGTCCTATATATGTGAAGTTGTATATGGATAAATATTACTTCCAACTTTTTGTGCTTTCCTTGGTGTCTATCAAAATGATTGTACAGGTATTGCTTTGATGTATGCATAATAGACAGTCTAAAAATGCATTAAAAACAGGACAGTGCAACCATGTACACCATGTTAAGTCTCAGTTTTCTTTTAAATATTTACCATGTTATTCAGCACCCATAAAACCATTTTAAATGAAGGTATATTTGTCCCTCTTTTGTTGCTCAGCTACTATCAAGGCATCTGTTTTACAAAGATATTTGCTGGCTAAAGTTCAGTGCTTCTCAACTTGTGAGCCATAAAGTCAATGGAGGGGAGGGAGTGGTGGACAAGGGGAAGATATGGAGTGAAACTAAATTGAATCGATGTAATATTTGCAGCAATACAGAAAACAAGTCTCTTTTTTCTGATTCTATCATACTGACCTTTATGACAACAAAATGAAGATGGAAGTTTTTTGTTGATAACTGATACAAATTGAGATTTGGGGCATTAGGTTTTTGATGGCAACTGAAATAAAGCATAATGTGCAAGCATAGTGCTGTGCAGTGCTGTGATGTTTCATGTTTATGCACTAAGCATGTATAGCAAGTGATGTAGAGTTTGTAGTCCCGAACAACTACATTTTATCGAATATAATTCATATTTTGACTAATGATTATTTTTAAAAAAAGGAGGGATAATGCAAACAAATCATAAGGAAATAAAGACATATTGGAAAATTCAACATAGCAATTTTGCCTGAACAAATATTTTGCATTGAAAAAGTTTTTATTTCTAGGCCAAAATGAACTTAAGCTTTGTGCTTTTGATATTTATAAAATAAATCAGATTTACAAAATCTCAGTGCACCAGCTGTTTTAAAATTATGTCTGGGATAAGATCAGGGACAAAGTTATGGTCATCTGAAGCCTCCTGTTGAAGTTACAGAAGTCTTCAATGCATCTACAAGGGAAAGAAAGAGAATTTGAACGCACTTCCCAATGACTGGCAATGTTCATGACAAACCCAGGTCGGGTAGACCATGTAAGACTAATGCTTGAGAAGACAACTGGCTGAGTCAACACTCCAAGGCCAGGCATTAGTTAAATGCTGGCTAGCTTGAGGAAATCTGAATGCCAGCAACACCTAATTTCAAGAAGAACTGTTTTCTGGTCTCTACGACCATATTGCTGTGAAGAAACCAGTACAAAAGAAAGATAGCTCTGGCAGGAGAAAAATTCAGATTTTATTTTTCAGGCAAATCATCAATTAAGCTCCTTCTATGCTCCCAAGTCTTGACCCTTGTCTTACTTAGGGAACCATCAAGTTTTTGGGTAATATATGTGGTTAAATCCAGTAAGGGGGTGCCAAGGGGATCTGTAAGGTGAATGGAAACACTACACGTGCTAAAGAGGTCTTGTTTCAGAGTACATTCCCTACTGTAAGCATGTTGAAATTCTTCAGGAAGATGGCGCTTAGCTTCCACTATGAAGTTTCTAAAAGTGAAGAAGATCGAAGTCCTCCAGTCTCCTGATATGAATATTATCAAGCGTATCTGGGGATGAATGAAGGAGGAAGAGCAGACCAAAGAGCCCCAGGCCTCCCAGCAGCTGCATGGGATGCCTGAAAGGCAGCTATCTATTCCATACCAGATAACTTCATAAACAACCTACATGACTCTTTCAAAACTGCATGGCGATTCTTCTGCAGGCTAAAGGAAGCCATGTAAATTTTATGTTTAGGCTATGATGACAAAACTTACGTCTACCAAGAAATGGTGACATGTTCTTAATCAGCAAATAATAACAATTACTTATCACTTTCCCAGAAAAACTTAGTAAATTTTGTTTTGGCAGCCTTTTAAATAAACTGGAGAGTCTCTTCGTGAACATTAGATAAAGAATATACGGCACATATAATATAGAATATATTATCGCCTATAAATATGACGTATGCATGTCACATGACTTTTGAGCAGGATTGCATAGGTACAGTAACACAAACATACATCAACTACAACATGGATGTCACAGTTAGAAGGAGACTAACATAATGGGCTGCTCATGCTGTTCATCTCCACTTTTGTCAGAACCACGGTGTCTTTAAAAAAAAGTAACCCTGTTATATGTCACCTGGTTTCTCAGTAGATAACAAAGAGTGATGCTCTGTATGATGATTTTACCCTGTGAGCCATGAGTAGCAAAACTCAAAAAACCATGCAGAGATAAAAATAAGCACAGCGATGGTATTTTGCTAGATGCCTCATCCTAAAGGCTTTCTATGAATGGTTAAAATGGCAAAAGCAGCAAATACTGCATAATGCTTAAGAACCTCATTCTTCAATTTGAAACAGAATAAAGAGGTAAAAAAAAAAAGTCTTCCGGGTTTTAGTAATATATTGCCTATGCCACTAGACAGATTCAATGTTTTCTGGGAAAGTGACAAGAGAGCAAAAACTAGTATTTAAAAATCACACAGTGGTAAAAATATGCACACACGGAGCTTTAAGTACGTGTGCTTTTGCTCTTTGACAGATAGCTTCTGCCCACTTCCTTGTATAATGGCACGGGGGACGAGCAAGAGCAACAAGGATTACTAAATGACGGTCAATTTAGCAGTCATTTTAAGTACCGTGATTTTCTGGTCAAAATATGACTATTACTTGGCAGTACTGCCAAGTAATAGTACTGCAGCACCGTTTTTTCCCCCGCCAGTGAATCCATGAGCTGCATTACTGACTTTGATGGGTCTTTATTAACATACACTCCCTTGTGCCCACTAATCAATGCATCTGTACCGTAGTCTGTACACCTACATTGCTCCACATCTATTCAATTCCAGCTCACAAGAATTGATTGTTGCTAGCAACTACATTACCACTATTCTGCTGAGGTTTTGGTTTTTGGTTTTTTTTTTGGCCTGGCACAGCCTAAGTTTTACTCTGGTCCCTCTTCTGCCGTGTCCTGTTCTCACATTTGGAGGCTTGCTTGTTAAGTGCCTTTGCACAAGTAGAAGAACACTTTTATATATCCAACTCTAGCCTACATGATTATTTCCCTTTGTAAATCCTACAATTTCTTTACACTCACACTGGTGATAATAATAGCAATTATGATAAATTAATATTTAATTTTGTCGTTTTATTAAACATCTAATTTTGGCCAGTTTGGTGCGCCAACTTAAGATGTGTTTCATCTGGTAATATTTGTTTCTTTTTTCTTTTTTTAAAAATTTAAACTAATATGAGCACTCAAACAAAAACACTTTCTTTGCTCCCTTGTTTGAGCACAAATAAGAATCGGGAAGCTCAAGGAAAGCATCGTGTACTGTATGTAGCTGTAAATTGAAACTATCCCACAGCTTTGCCTTTAGCTCGGTGTGTGCGCTCACTGGGGTGAAACCAAGCTACTGGGAGAGCCCGTTCTTTCTGGCCAAGAGGGAGAAATACAGGGAGACTACAAAACCACAGTCTATCCAACTCTCTAACACAAATGCATAGACACAGACATACGCACACTGCCCGCGCTCCATGAGGTCAGAAGGATAAAGGGGTGGCTTGAGGAAGGCATGTACCCTTCACTTCCTGTCAGTGACAACATGGGTTTGCACCCAGCTTTGCACGACTGGATCCAAATCACTCTATCCTTTGCTTTCTCTTGCCCACCCTCCACAATATATTCCTAACATTCCCCAAAATCTTAAAGTTGAAACCCAAAACTTTATTTAATTCCTTGTGAAAACTGACTTCTTAAAAAGTCATGAATGCAGTCATAAACATTACAAGTAATATTTTATCCTTGTTGTCATCCTAGCGCTGTGTCCATGTTGGTCTAACATCCTGGACTAATGCTTTGATTTTGTTTAACAGCAGATGTCATCATTACTTTTCTTGTTATGTCTGTACATTGTCTGATCTTCAAGATTCTCATTAGTTTAAGTGTTAAGTCTCATTAATTTAGCTTTATACTATGAGAACTGTGGCTGATAGCAATAGAATAATAAAGAATACACTAGAATAAAGATCAAGTCTGTGAAGGAAAAACAAATTCTTCTACAAGGTCTGTATACACTTAAAACAACAAGTGAGAAAGGACACGAGCACCTTAAAAAGTAGCTAGAAGGCCAGTGTTCTCTGTAGTCAATGATTCTCCTCTGTCTCAAATCCATTTCTCTCTGGGCTCTAATTACACAAGAGGCAGTCATTCTCACTGTGTCCTTTACTCACTTCTGTCTCTCAAATGCCAGCTTTTTTCCCCCTGCCATGCCACCCCCATCAACACATTTCTCTGTCTGTTTGGTTCTAAGAAAAAAACCCAAAAAGTGTCCTGAGTGTTTCTGAAAACTGTTGAGCCAAGATTTGGCACATCAAAGTCTCCATCCTTGGAGATCACAAAATGTTTTTGTTTTTTTTGTGATGATGGTAAGTGATGACAAAAAAAGATACACTATTAATACACTATCAATAAAAAAGGCTGAGAATTGCAGGCAATAAACGACTGTTAATATTTCTGTGAGCGATATGATGACTAATTAGACTTGCAGTCTGTTTGGCTTAATGAAGAATAACCAGCTCAAACATGGAGAAAATTGCTGTCGCTCCCATTGAAACTTGATGAGGATCGTTCTGTCTGCTTCTTCGAGAGAGGAACATTCACACAATATTTTATTCATCTTGCAGAGGTTTTTATTTGACTTATGATGAGTGACCAGGCAGGGCTTGACTGTCTTACTCAAGGACACTTTGACAGGAAAACCTTCTGTTAACAGGACTGTGTGGTCTGTGGGGATTTACTGCCAGCAAAGAGCGTGTGTGTGAGTTATGTGTGTTATCCATCTGTGGTACGAACACACCAACACACACACGTGCACAGACACACACACAAAATTGTGAATAAGCAATAAGATGGGCATTTCATGTTGGCACACACATACAAGAACTAATAGATGTGACTTTTTCGTGACACTTAGAGAAATATATTCAGACACCCAGCCGTCAGCGGACTCAATCAATAATGCATAAGGTGACACGGACACACAGGGGAAAAATCTGTGCAGCCCCACACATGTCTACAGGTCACTTTATAACAATTAACTAAGATGGACAACCGAAGGTTGACTTTTATTTGTAGAATTCAGTTTAACTAAATATATATGTTTTTTATTTA
The DNA here is from genome assembly GCA_015108515.1 of Hemichromis elongatus. NCBI lineage: Eukaryota > Metazoa > Chordata > Actinopteri > Cichliformes > Cichlidae > Hemichromis > Hemichromis elongatus. The sequence goes on from VUQR01003704.1 coordinate 63,361, forward strand.
TGTTTTTGTACTCTAAACATTAAGTTTGAGAAAAAGACATTTAAATTGTATTTGGCAGTTTTTTGCAGGACCTTTCCCACAGCCCTCTTTGAAGCAATTATGCTACATATATCGCAAACAATAGGGATGCTCTTAATTTACTTTTTGTTTTGTTCTCATCTTTATTTGAACTTCAGCAAATAGCGATAAAGCTACTTTTATAGTTGATCATTTGTGTTTTTTTGTTTTTTGTTTTACCAATTAAAGTATTTTATGTCCCATAAACCATAAACTTCATATATAAATCTGAAAATCATTATAGATCCAGCATGCTGTACTGCTGCTCCGATAATTTTCTTTTACTTATTTTTTTATTTCTCATTTTTTCTACTTAAGTTTTCAAAGTCCTTCAGCACTGGCCTCCATTGCATCTGACTGCTGACTGAACAGATTTACAATGTTACTATCAATGTTACAGCTTAAACCTGTAATGGAATTTTGTATTAAAATAATACGCTTTTATTCTGAAGGTCAGATTGTCTTACACTGGGAGTTGTGTTGTAGCTCATTGCACATTTTAACACATTTTTAACAGTTTTATTTACAGGATGCAAGGCATGGAGAGGCCATCAGAAGAAACAGACGCACAAATTATTAATTTTTATACTGGGAAGGTCAGACTTAAACATGAGATGCTATGTCAGTAAGCCAAAAATCAAGTATAGAACTCCTACTTTGCATTATACCTTACACAGTAGGCTGGATATTTTCTATAGGGTTTTGTAATAGCACTGTTTCCTTACAGCAGTTGTAGAAAGAACTGAAGTTCCATATAGGGTCCTCCAACGCTTATTATTATGCTTATGCCAATGATTTTTTAAATATATAAGGCAGTATGGAACAATTACCTTTATTCCCAAATACCAATGCATCTGTCTGGACAAAAATGTGCAAAATTAAATGCTTTGAGAAAACCTATAATCTAGATAGAGAGGTCAACTCAACCGATACAGATCTGACATACTAATTTGTGTTCACAGTGTGCAGGAGTGTCTAATAATGATAGATAATCAGTATTTGTCTCAGACAATGTGCTAGGGTGAATTTGTTTCTCTGTCCTGTGTTTATAGGCGCTATAGATCACAGGGCTTTCTGTGGTAATCACCAATGATGCTGCAATCCCAACTCATTTAGGTCATGACTCTACAGCAACACCAGTTAAATGGCACTATAGTCATTATGTCTTTGTGCATGCGCGCGTGTGTGAATGTGTGTAACATATATATGTGTGTGTACCTGCGGGTGTGTGTGTGTCTGTCTTACTCAGCATTATCTCTCCATTACAGGTGCAGAATTTTTCACACACCCTGCGTTCTGTTGCATGGTTGTAATGCATGTGTCTGCACGTGTGTGTTTGAGTGTACAATGCTATTTGCACAATTGCAAACACAGCACTCCCCTCTTCGAATACATACGACGGTCGTTCCTGACAAGTGCACTCAATCATGCTAATTTTTTACAAATACAGCATTATTCAACCATTGCAGACAAAACTGGGAGTTTACCTCAATAAGCTTTTGTTAAAGGACAAGAAGTTACCAGAGCATTTATATCGGGATTTCAGGTTAAGTTCACTTTCAGGTTGATATAACTTGTGAACAACAATATGCAATATGTCTGGCCTTGTTTTCAGCGTGCCCAGATTCTGAATATGCTTTTTCCTTTCTCGCTAAATTATAATCAGAGTTATGCCACAATTGTACATCTTGTACATCTAATTCCTACATTACATCAAATAATATAACGAACTAAGAGCACTATGTAACTAAAACATTTTAAAAATAAAAAGTACAAATTCAGTAGTTTCAGACTTCACAGACTTACAAAAGGTGAGAGGTGCTGTTGACACAGAGCAGACATTGTAATAATATATATTCACAGCAATGTATGAAAACTTTAAAGAGAAAGAGATCAGAGGAAAATTAAAGAGGCTATGAAAGATTTAAATGGCAAGTTGGATTCAAATGTGTGGTTATAAGGTCAAGCGCTACTGTCGCCATTTACTGTTTCACCTTTTGGCTTTCTTGTCCCTCTTCAGGTTTTTAAAATCCTGGATTATTTATAAAACGTTGAGGAAGGGAACACAACAGCTCATAGATGCCTCAGAAAATATTTTTAAAAACTTTAAATTTACAATAAAATAAAACCTCAGTGCGGTTTTAAACTGACTTGGATAGTTCATGGACAGACCTTTTTTTAAATGTAGAGATTAATAATGCCACTTGAAGAGAAGTGAAGAAAGCGAATCCATTTTGTATGTATGTGTGTGTGTGTGTGTGTGTCTCGACTTGCTTTCCTTGAGGATTGCACTCTATTAAAAGTCAGGAGTGTCAGAAGAGAACAAACAGCATTATGCACACACACTCAAAGAACTTTCTGTCACGCACACATACACACACAAGAACTCCCTGTTACCCCAAAGCACTCAAAGTGATAGGTGAACTTGAAAGTTGGTCTGCTTTATAAACTGTGTAAAAGAAAACATATATTTACCGCTGAGACCATCTCATCTGCTCAATAAAGATGAGAGGAGCTTCACAGCACAGAATGACTATAAAGAGATTGAAATTATAGTAGAATTCAGTCTTCCTGTGGAGACCAAGCACTTGAATGCAACAGCAGACAGCAGCTTTGGCAATACATTTGGTATATTATGTGCAGGGAGAAAAGTTCCCCAAAGTTAACAGCACTATTGTTGCTATGGCCACATACTGCTGCACAAAATAATTAGCAAACAATGGGCAATGACGTCAAGAACATGAAAAGAATGTAATACGGGATTTTATATATCAAACAACTAGCAGCAAATTGGGTGTGAACACATTCAAAGGATTTTTTTTCAAGAAAAGAAAAGCATGAAACTCCTTTGGGTTGCTGGCAGGTAGTAAGTGACAATGAGTCACGTCTGTGTTTCAGTTCCAGTTCTGGAAGTTTAGTCTATGGTTCGTAATTCAAGCAGCATTATTAGGCAATGCTAAAAATATGCTGTACATTCAGTAGATTAGCTTTAGAACCAGCTGGTCCATTTACCTCCAAGTGCAGAAAATCCACAAAGAAATGAAAATCATTTCAGTCACTGCACTTAGCAGTTAAAGTTAATAAGTAAGAAGCTACATTGCTATCACACTGTCATGCAAGGATTAGCAACATGGAAACTACTTTACCCCAGATTTAAATTTCTTGACATTTGACCTTTTGTCCTACAGCAGCTATTTTTAATGCTATATTTAATATATTCCTATTTTCTCTTACTTTAAACAAGACAAGTGGGTGCAATATGTGGCTAGGCTGTCACCTGTACAAGCCTGGTTTCTAATAACATATAAATCAAAAAGCACTGAAAGTTATCCAGGAAAAGTCAACTGTGCAACAGGATGATGGATACTGTATGTAAATTCATAGCAGCATCCTGTGAGCATGCACTATATGAAGTACATGTCATGGGAATGATGTATATAAACATGAATAATGAATACATCTTGGAGATAGGGATGTTTTGAGCTGAATGGATGATGTGATTACCTACTGTACGTGTAAATACATCTAGGCTACTTGTGCAAATATTTGTGCAGAAAGGAATCCATTTAGTGTTTAGTGCCGTTTAGGTTAGTTTACGTGTGGGAAAGCTTTAGTGAAGATGTGATTTTGAGCTTATATTCTGTAGTGAATGGAAGAGTGTGGTAGCAAAGTCTTACCTGCAAGCTGCTGGTCAGGAGATACTTATTCCTGAAAAGTAAACCTGAGTAACTAAATTGAATGGGCAGACAGAAGGAGCACTCCAGAACCGCTACATGGCTCAGCATGAATGAAGATACATAATGATCACTGTATATGTCCAAATGGATCATTTTATATGTATTCATAAAGCAATTCATGAAATAGTCACAACATTATTTTTATTTGCTTTAATACTTTTTCTTTAACTTGTTTTATGTGGCTGCCTTTTGCAAAACCACTAGAAAATAACAAGATCTGAGTAAAATTACTAACAAAATTTAACACATTTTCTTGAATTGGCATGAAACCAGGCTCACACATTACTATAACAAGACAAATTCATCACAGCAACAAGGTCAATCTTCTGCACACAAAATTGAAAATGCTAATGACTGGATTTTTGTGTGTGTGTGAGCACTACAATAGATGGGTGACCTATCCAGGGTGTACCCTGCCTTTACCTTAAAGAAAAAAAAGGAAAGAAAAGAAAACACAATCTGTTCAAGTGCAGCTCATGTCACTTTCGTAGGCCCCAACTTAAGCTGTAATTTCAGTGTGTTTTATGCTTATCTCCTCTATGTTCAAGGTCAAGAATGAAATTTAGGGATTAAAATGCCAACATGCTCCAGAAGTTACGAGAACAAATGAAATAGCAAAAACAAGTGAGCACCCTCAGTCCACTGATTAACACCCTGTGATTTCACATAAAAGCCTCACAAGATCTACTTAATGAACTGTGAGATGGGATTATTTTGTCAAACTTTAATTTCCAAGGTCAAGTTCAGTCTTGACCTTGGAAATGAAAGGAAATTAAAGTTTGGCAAGCTCATCACTGTTGTTTGGATTAAAAAGGGTTACTTTATCTTTAAAGCTCTCGTGTCACATGTAAGCAGCTATATAGCTAACAGCGTAAAACTCTAGTATCGCTGGTGCTACAAGACATCTACACGCACACACCATACGCACAAAGCTCAAATACATAAACAATCAACAAGCTGCTCATGTATACCGTCATAATAAACGAGTCACATCATTCAAACATCAAACACAGCTCGTGCTTCCAGTGTTATTAGTCTTTTAATCATAGCTTCAAAAAGTAGACCAATCAACAGCATACAGAGTACTATACACAAACCAGGTCAGCTACAGTGAAATAAATCCTCCCTGTTCCTCCTATTTGTCTCAAGATGAAAACAAAGCAAACAAGAGAAAAATTCTCATAATTTGCAGTAATGAAACTACTGTCTGCTCTGTTTGGTGTTCAATAATAGGGCTAGACAGAGACAGAGACAGAGAGAGAAAGAAGTGTGGATAGAAAGCTGAAGGCTGTGAAGATGCGAGTGTAAGGAACTGCTGGTGGGTGTCTGATGGGATCAGTCACCCCTGGGTGTTGAGGTTATTCAAACGTGGCCGAATAGGGTTAGAAAAGACCACAGAGATATCATAAGATATCATATCATATATTATAAATTGTAGACTTTACTGAACGTTTTTGTCTTGCACAGAACATATAAAGTTCTTGTTGTGTTCATATATAACCAAAATAATGCAAAGACTTATTAGGTTTGGACACTAAACTGGTATTAAAGCTTAGCTAATGGCCAACTACCTTACTGTGGTCATACTTATATAGTTGTATCAATTCACAATAACATCCATAGCATATAGAAAGCTAAGGAGTCTAAGAAACAGGTGTGAACACATTGACATGTCCTCCAAATATAGATTCCCAACACCTTTCTAAGATTTATTAACAAAATGTGTTAAATTAACACATTTTCTTAATATCACTACATTTATGTTGACATTTTTATTGTTAATACAATAAAAATGTCAACATAAAATGTAGTGCTATTAATATGAATGCTTCATATCTCTTTGCTATGTTTAAGGGCCCAGATTCCCAACATCTAAGGAAAGAATGAGTGGATAAATTTAAAAGACAAACAACTGAATCTAAACTTGCACAAAGTCAAAGTTTTATACTGAAGAGTTGAATGGTTGTTTCTCTGTCAGAATAATAATTGTCCTTACTGTAAAGTTTAATTAAACCCATTAAAATGAGCTGAATTGAAATAAATTCAAATAAATGTCACTGATTATTTTTTAATTTTCATACATTTTTAAATAAAGATGGTGTTGGCAGAATGAGCGTGAACAGAGCTCGAGTGAGTGGGAGCTGAGGAGCTGCCGGTTGGAAGGGCAGGTTTCAGTATGATAATTATGTCTCTGAGGAGCAACACGAACACAGAGGTGTAATCTCACCAACTATACACCCCCCCGTCCCAAATTACAATCCTCTGTATGAATTACAATGATCCCATTACAGATATGACTCTCCAACGTCAACATGCTGGCTGATACTTCTTAAATCCTCTTTTTAAACTAAGTTTGTCGCTTCTGTATGTTATAAGGAAAATAACACAATTTCACAGTGTTAACCAGTAACACAGATGCTTGATGAATTTCATGAGAACAAAAGCTTCAACTGACACCTGGTGGGTGTTACATGGCAATAAACTGCCATGATTCTTCACCATGTTAAGTGTTGATATACGCATTTTCCTATGAGAAACACTTTCATGGCTAAAGTGAATTCTCTGATCTTGCACTTGACTAGTAAGCACAATACCGTAGAGCAGATACATCAGTAAGTGTAACACGATGGTGCAGAGCAATCTGATCGACTGTAGTTCATTTTGAAATATAACCATTTGATCTGTTTGTTATCCAGACGTTCTGCTGAGCTGAGCTGCACTGTAAGGACTAAACAGTAGTTAAAGAGCCAGTTAGTTATATGAACAGCTATAGAAAATAAATGCAGAAATGCATTTATTTTCTAGCATCTTCTTTTCTGCATTTTAAATATCCCAAAAATGTTGGTTAAAGTATACAGACTATACCCTAACGAAACATGCAAAAGTGCTTTGTACTACAAGACTCACACATTAAATGAGCACCTTTTTCTATACCCAAGTGCTCCCTATAACATTCGAATGCACACTCACATGAAGTATCGGGGGGCAGCTCAGGGTTCAACATCTTGCCCAAGGATACTTCATCATGCAGAGCCGAGGAGCTGGGGAGTGACCCGTTGCCCTTCTGATTAGCAGACGACCTGCTCTACCTCCTGAGCCACAGGAGTCTATTATGGAAACTGTATGGATAATGTAATGATGACTGGATGATAAAAAACACTCCCCAAACTTATAAGAAAAAAAGAAAAGACCAGACAAGGAGATAAAAATGAAATCTTATTCGATCAACACGACATATGTCTGACAGGTTTGTAGAGGAAAAATATCTCTAAGAGGAAACAAAAGAGACAAACTTTATTGTCCTTTTCATTTACTCATAAACTTCAGCATTCATGCATTAAATCAGTGCCATACAGCTGCCTTATATTAGCAAGTGATGTCAGTATTTATTGTGAGGAACACATAAGTTAAATATACACAAGTGATACTATGGGAGGGTGAGAAAAATGTGGGAGAGCGCACAAGAAGAGCAAAAAGAGAATGATAACGGTACATCAGCAGAGTAAATACTCTGATAAATCACAGAGGAGACAGAGCTGTCGAATAAATTTATCCCAGCCCATTATTCCCTCTTGTATCTCCCACCACAGGAGGCATAAAGACCGTGTGTGAATGTGTGAGTGCCTTCGCAAGAAAGAGTGATGATGAAGATGACCCTGGCACTGACGTATATAGCAACACAGGGGCACACGCACACGCACGACATCCGTGACACGACGACACTAAACATTCCCTTGAAACACCATCACATACACACGACATCAGGTAATTGGGGCCCCTGGGCTCGGGTGCCAAGGGTGCGCATTTCTTGCAGAGAGGCAGATAAATCAACTGTTAATAAGCCGGCAAGTGCAGAGTTTCTATTTACGACTGCTCTTTCTCCACAAGGCCAGTGTCACTAGCCCAAATGTGGTCTCTCATGCTGACAAACACCCATATTCACATATGCACACACACCTACACACACACTCAGACGGTCCTCAGGCAGAGGACCCCAACATTCCCCTGCCCCTGGATGTCAAGGGAGAATATAAAGCTTCTCCTGTAATGCAATATATTCAGCATTTTTCATCAGTTCATGCTTTTTTCTATTAAATCATAATGGAGAAAGGATCTCAGCTAAATCTACCCCTCTGACACGCACACATACAGAGTCGATGTCAGCGATGTCAGGCTTCATTGGTAGCTAGACCTCAGTATGGCAGCACAGTGGAGGACAGTATTGATTCATCCATAGAAAAGTCACCTTCCTTCTCACCTCACCCCAGCAGCCGCCTCGAGGGCCCTAGTCATTCCACTCAGCCAATTTGTATGGCTGTTGTTATTATTAGTGTTTCTCTGGTATAGCGCTTTGGTCTTGGGGCACGGACACACCGCTTTATGATGCCGCGCCTAATAAACATCATTGTGATTTTCCCAGGCTAGTAATTAAGTGTGGGGCTAATTTGTCATAGTTAGTTAGCGTGGCGCTGTGCCAGGAGAGGGCTGCCTGGGAGGGGTACGGTGGCTGAGAAGGCCAGGAGCTTAATGCAGACTATTCATATAGAGCCAAAGCTGCATAACAACATTGACGCTGGACTGGGCATGACAGAGGTCATGGGGTTTTATATGCAGATCCTGACGTGGACATAATTTTTTTATGATTATGGGGGGGTATTTAAGAGCAAAAGCTTAGAATTTCAATGTGATTCAGTGTTTTCTGTTTTGACTTTTTCTTTTAAGCCCCTCTTAAAATGTGTCTGCGTGTAGACAAAGTTGTGTATATATCTGTACAAAACTGTGTCTCAAGGCTAAGGGGAGCCAGAAAAGTGGAAAACAATTGTCAAGGCAAATCAGAATGGAGAAATGTATTTAGATTAGGCTATACAAGCAGCTGCATCACTGTTTACAGACATTATAGTAAAAACACATTACGCCTAAAGAGAGGGGGTGAAAAAAGAAGCGCTAGTCACATAACTGAGTTAATCATTTTGCCTCGGAGGTATTGTATATCTGCAAAAAGATCTAATTTGAATGTGTTTATAGTCCCACTGCTTATAAAAGAAATCATGACAAATTACTAGGGACGGTAATAAAAGTTCTGTAGTGCATGGTGTTTGGTGCTGCCCCATGATTGCAAACTATTCATTTTCTCAAAATAAATAAATAAATAAATAAACAGTGGACAGAGTTTTAATGAACTAACTTTATAAAAGAACACACTCTTCCTCAAAATAACAGAAGTTACATTATTGGTACACAAGCTATGACTCTGTCAAAAGTTAGTATGCGTTACAGTTTTGTACTGTTCTCTAATAGAGTCCAGCATGTAACTGAAACTCATTAGAGCAAATGTTATTCATCATACTCTCGCTCTCTACTGCATTCAGAATTTATCTTAAACTTATTTTGTACATTTAATGGCCCTCTAAGGTTTTGGACCATTATAGAAAGATTTGGTTTGAGGCAAGCCTTTTACATATTAAATGGAGTACATTGTAGTGTTTATATTTTTATTCCAGGGCTGCACTAGACTTGCATTATTCACATTTTTAAATAATCCTTACTTATTAATTAAAAGGCATGGATTCAGCCCCTCTGTCTGAAACCAGCCATTTTAGCTCATCTCACATAACAGCCGCCCACCCTTTAAACCAGCTTTCTTCAGACTGGCTGCCCCATGCAAACCGAAGGGTTAAACAGCAAGGGAGTGAAACTGCTGTGCCCGAAGCTGGTCGCGTAAAGATATTGCCTCCATCTGACATCTTAAAAATCCAAGAGTTGAAAAAATCATCCTAAAATGAAGGTTGAGCCTTTCTCTCGCTGGTTTTACTTACACATGCACTGATCTCATTATTTAAAGCATTGACAAGGTTTATATTTATCATGAGCATCCACCGTTGAAGCAGTTGGATTTAAGCTCTAACACTTTCAAAGGTCGCATCGCCTCTGTATACAGACAAAATCTGACAGACCGGCTTCTTTAGAGTTTAGTTTAGCTTCATCCTGTGAAATTAAGTTGTTCTTTTTTAAAAAGTTGCGTCTGTTTTCATAGTTTCTGTATTTAATGGTAATGTATTGCACGCCTAAAGCAAAGATGCTTACTGTAATTCAGTTTTACCATCCATCCTCAAACACTCACCGACTCATCTGCAGCAGCTAAAATGCAAATTGTGTCCGATTCAAATAACTCATGAGAGATAGATTATGGAATTGTAATTTTATTAACATTTATCTCCCACAGTGAGTTCTTCACACCATTAAATGAAACTTATGTGTAAGTTTAAATAAGGAAGATCAGTAATCTGTCATCTGCCTGCTTTCCTAGATGTTAGTTTGCTTTTCTGTTCTCTACATCCCTACTGCTTTCCTACGCATTCAATTTCAATACTGTAAGCAGTATTTTACTCTAATCATCTTCTTGCCCGCTTTCTTTGGGCCAATCAGCTTCACTATGTGCGATTTTAATCTGTGCTCTCCGTCATTTTCCCTTTCAGACTCTTATTGGTGCAACACACTTTGTACCCATCTCTACCTCACAGACACCTCAGTCGTAACGACATGCAAGCCAAGTCTTCATCTTCACCACCAGTGTCTAGACTTCAGGGTGTTCCTGCCTAAACCTCATCACCAGTGGGATTCTGTTCTTCCATGTTGAGTCTAATCGCCAAATACATTAATTTCTCTATCTCAATAAATCATGTACAATTCTTTTAAATGATCTCTCAATCTTTAATTCATATATGTGTATGTTGTAGTACAGTTGTATGTTAACCATATCTTAATACAAATTCAGTCCCATATTGTACCAGTGGCATAAGCATGTGATTAACTAGGCCAACTATAGAAATCGAGTTAGACATGAAAGTGATGGACAATCCAGGATTGATTCAGTTCTGAAACGATAATCATATTAAATAAAACATACCATTAATCTGACGTCATGGACAATATAGGATCGTCAAAACACACCATCATGTCAACTTTGTCTTCACAGGTGCACAGTATGTCGATCTTCTAAGGAAAACGATGTGGACACAGTCAGTACCAAGTCAATGAACAGCCCTCCTCTTCCAAGCTCTATTGCATATCATCATGCAGATCTGAAATTGTTAGCTGTGCCCACCAGCTTTTCATCTACAAAAGATTGTCTGATTAGACTTTATCAAGTTGCTGTAAGAAAGCTCTGATGCGTCACCGCAACTGAGAATCTGATCTGTCTCTGATTGCTTTCGGTGACATACACAATTACCCAGCTGCTTCCTGTGATTAAACAAACTCTCCTGTTTCTAGGCCATTTCCTTCTTGTCTTCTTCTTCATCCTTTGCTTTGTTTTGCGCAATAATCCACCTGTCCACTCTCCCTCTTACTTCCCTACTTTAAATTACAAAAACAGCTATAAATTCTGTAATCTCTCATCTTTTTACTGGCTAGACAAAAGCACAATAGACAAATACAAATGGACTTATGATATTTCCAAAGCCACATTTCCACAGAAACAGGAATTGCACAGTGTTCAACTGCTAATAATTCACAGGATCTTCATTCACATTTATAATAAATATAACTAAAAACTGTCAAGGTAACTTGCTAAGTGAAATTAAAAATTAAAATTGATATCCAATTTTTAATAAAACTCTCCCAACAGCGCTGTTTTTTAGTAGAAGTCACATTTAAGCCAGGATCAGTGCTCACACTGAGTGGTAAAAGTGGCCTTCACACTGTTTGCATTGGTCTTTATTTTAATTTTTGATGTTTCGTATAGTAGTGACTTCCAATATCTCTAAATTATGTACATTAGATATGTGTCAAGGATTGCCATCTCCAAGTCTGAAAGCATGGAATCCTCTCTCCAGCTTGAGGATGGGAAGAGTTACTGTTCCAGGTAGAGGAGTTCAAGTATCTGCTAATGCTAATATATTGCTAATGAGTGGAGTAAAGGGTGCGCTGAATGAACAGGCAAACAGATTGGTCCAGCATCTGTAGTAATAAAGCCACTGTACTGACCTGCTGTAGTGAAGAAAGACATGGATGTGAAGTCCAAGATTTATAATTACCGGCCAATCTTCATTCCTACCCTACCAGTGACTACAAGAGTAAGATCAAGGACTGAGTGGTGGCAATTAGCTTCCTCTGAAGGATGTCTGAGTTCAGCCTTAGAGTTGGGAAAATAACTCACACACACAGGTGTCTTGCATCAAAATGAACGAGTTGAGGTGGCTCCAGGTACTCCACCTCGCTGAGGTATTCTGTTCATGTCACAATGGGAGGGAAACCTTGAGCCTGACCCAGGACACACTGGAGACGTGTGTCTCAGGTAGTTTGGGGATAAGAGAGAGCTCTGTGCTTCACTGCTTAGACTGCCACCCTCTGACCCAGACCAAGACAAGTGGTAGAAAATTGATGAATTGATGGTGCATCTGCAAAAGCAGTATCCAGTCCATAGTGATGGAGTGGATATTGTACGTACACCAAGAAGTCATGTTTATCTTTCTGTTGGTCTATTACCAGCACTACATGAAAACTATGAGGCTGAATTTACGAGTGTTTAAATCGAGAGAAATCATAGACGGAGGAAGAACATCATACACCGTAATGCAACCAGTGGGCCCAAATTCGTGAGCTTGTGAATGTAACTCATGAACCACATGACTGAATGTCTGAAATCAGGTACAGTTGGATTCCTTCAATAAAACCATCTTCAACATGTTCCATAACACCCATTTCTGCCACATTAGATTTCATTGCAAATTAGATTTTATGTCCAAGTTTAAACAGAACTTCTGAGTATTCAGAAATGTACACAAATGAGCTTCAGTCCAAGCCGTACAGGAGTTACTACATTCCTTCTTGAAAGCATTTGTCACAGAAATAACTTGTGAAATAAATTGCAATGGTTGCCATGGCCACTCAAGTGTTTTTTCTTTTTTTTTTTTTATAGGTATATAAAAAAAAACACCACACACACACACCTAGAAACACAAGTGCACTTAGAGTGTGTCTGTGTCTCGGTCTCTTCCTTGCACTTTCTTTATCCCCTGGCCAAATTTCTCGTTAGCTAATTTATCCTCTTCTTCATTCTGCCACCCCCTTCTTTGCTCTTTCGATCCTCTCCTCACTCAATCATCTCCTCACACCCTGCTTTCATTTTCATCTTCTTTCATCCTCTTCCTATTATGTGTCACTTCATTTGTCTTCAAACCACTCTTTTCCTGCTTTCCACATTCATAACACCTTTTTCCCTCTCTCAGGCTTACCTCACAGACTTAGCGCCTGATTTCACTACTCTCACCTAACCTCTACCTTTCCCAGCTTCACATATCCTTTACCTTCTTGCTCTTTTCACCTTTCCTTTTGACCCAGTCACCCACCTTGTGAGGTCTTTATGAGGGAGCTGACCATGTTTACTGATGGATACTGTTGGATGTGATTTTCTTTTGTAATTATGCTAACTATAAACCATTAACTGGGTAGGTCACAGTAGTAATATTGTCCTCATATGGACATATAAGCACATTTATGGTTCTTTAATTTCTTCACACTTCAGATTCTTATTTTCATGACAGGCCTTGTCCCTCTCCTGCTGTTAATCCTTATGCACATCACAACCTCATCATAAAAAATGTACATATTCCACATTTAATGAAAAGTAGTACAACATGTCAAATGTAGAGTATGTAAAATGCTTACAGTGTGATATTGTATTTTAATATACTTCATTTGAACTCACTATCACGGGCACATTTACCAATTTGGTCCACAGTGTTTGGAAAATGTGCTGTTTTATGGCATTTCTGCTCAGATTTCAGCTGCTTAAACTCTGTCATTGCATTTTTTGATAACTAGAAATACACAGACTTGAGCACCATGACTTTTTTAATGTTTTGTCAGTGTAACACTGACAGAATGTGGTTTTTGGTCTTGCTAAACAAAGACTGTCTCTCGATGTCAGAACACTCAAAGACTGAGATATATTATATATATCTATATATCTATATCTATAGCTCTATCTATCTCCCCTCCTAAGACCCGAACTCTTCCATGGCATGCATTTTAAATTCCTATTAGATATTTGGGCATATCGGGACCCGATGAATGTAAAAACAGAGAATTACCAGATTTTTTTTTTCCTAATTTTTGTTTCTGAGAACAATGAGATGCACATATGAATATATTTGTTTACAATTTCGATAGAACAGTGTCAGTATAATGTCCTCGTAAGTGGATATAAGCCCCTTGTAGAGCACAATTTAGTATTTTAATCTAGACAACCCAAAATGTGATGTCCACATATGGGGACGCCTGGTCCTAGGGGGCTATATTATTTATTTATTTATTTATATATCTATATCTCGTTCAATACTTATGATGAATGCATTTCTGTTTTTAAAATGTGTTTGGCCATCCCCTACTTTTTTTAGCCTAACAAATGCAGCCTTCATGATTTCAAAAGAGAATTTCATTTTTAATTTATCAGACCACTTGACAGTCTTTTTCATCTTGCCTCAGTCAATCTTTAACAAGCTCATGCTTTAAAGAGGCACAGAGAAGGCAGAGATTATTCGCTTCTGTGTGTGTGTGTGTTTGTGTGCAGAGAGTTTGAACTTGTACTAAGCTGTGAGTACTGACAATGGAAATGTTCCTGAGCCCATACAGTAGTATGCACTGCAAAAACTACTCATTTTGGGGATTGCTACCTGAGATCATTGGCCTTTAATATCAGTTTTTGTTTGAATTTTTTGAATTTATTATGAACTGTAATATATCTAATATATAATAAATGTACTATAGATGATGACATTTCGAAACTCATGGTAATTTTACACTGAGTAACATTATACGTGAATGCCTAGACTCCTTGTTCATGCAGTCTTTTATACATTTACCTCAACCCTGAACCCTGCCTCATATGTACTAGGGAAAAACTTTTACTTTCTCTCCAGTGTTTTTGAAAATTGTTGTTAAATGGAAAATAAGCTTTAAAATGTGTTTTTTCTTTCATTTAAATGAAAAGTCAGAATTAAATTATTTGAAAATCATTTTGTTCTGCTTTTATTTAAATTTTATATATTGTGCCGAGTTTTTTGAAAGATGGGTTGCAATTTTCCAGAATCTCCAGGGCCTGCGTGTGAGTTACAAAGACTTATGGGAGTGCATATATCAGATCAGCTTCACTGAATCATTTACTAAATATTGAAAAGGTTAAGCCTGACAGGAAATTATCATAGGCCTATATAGTTTCTCCATTTCCCTCCTACATGTGTACAGTATTTAAATGCATTTATGCCAGTGTGCATGTGTGAGTCTGTGTGTGCGTTTTCGCAAAGCAGCTCCTCGTAAGCACAACAAATCACACACTAACTTCACTGGCACAAGGCATATACCAAAACGGCCATCAGCATTTTAATGACAAAGTCTAATCTATTTATGGCCAGAGTAAATTATTATAGCGGACTCTTGATATTCCCCACAACACACAGAAATTTACATGGCTCGCTCAATTCTGCTGATGGCAACTCTATGCTAATGGTGTTGGAATTTTCTGTGCACCTTTCCAAACAAGCCCATCACACAGAGGTTTAGCTGGATGAGTCAGGGGAAGCATATGTGCCAAAGCATGTATGGATATCACTGCCGCATGCAACTTTTCATATTCTTAAGAAGGTATGCATGGTTATCTTTCTCCTTGAATGCATATGCTGACCGTGTGCACTCTTTCAACTTTGTCAAAAGCCTCTGCAGTTTTTCTATTGCTGACTTTAAGATAATTGCCAATCAACGTGTCTCGCAGATTAACCCAACTTCTATTCCGGTGTCCTATTGTAGGTTTTCTCTGTATTTGCCACACTGTAAACACTGGACACGTTCTTATGTTCAAAAAAAAAAAAAAAAGCAGAATAACTTATGTGCAGAAGGATTTATATCAAATACTAAGGGCCCTTCTATTTAAAGGCTCAACAAATGTAACAGTTGGCTTCGCAGTGCTTTGCCTTAGTTGAGGAATTTCTTGTAATTATTGAGCATTCTTGTACTACAAGTGCATAGACGTCAATTTTACATGATTTAGATGATAGATTTTCAATCTCATGTAACCATGACAAAAAGAGCAAGTATTACTGTCTCTTTTCACTAAATTGAAGCAATAGTGTGGAAGTATGAGAATGGATACATTACCTAGTCCCTTCTCAATATTCCAACCTCCAACTCTTCCACCACCACCACCACATTTTCTTTAAGGAAACTGTATTTTAAATGTAAGAAATCCTCTTTCTATGCTTCAGTGAGTATCTACAAATGCACATTTTTTTTTGGATTCAGTTTGAGAAACTAAATTGAGGATTAGGCCAAATCATTTTAGATAACTTTTGCAGGGCATTTATTTTGCAATTGGAATAAATGACATATCTAAATATTGAGTCAACATATTGTTTGCATCAGTCCTTTTAGTTTTTCTAATATAGGTGTTTTTAACATCCTCAACACCCATTCAGCATTACAGTAAAATATAGATTTTTTTAATTTCTATTTGACAGTATTATAAAACGATGCAAGAATAATCGAAGAATAATCTTAGTGTGTGGGCTATTGCTTTGTGGCAATTGTGCTTATGAATCATCTTGCATCACTTCTATTCTTGCTGAGGTGTGAAAGGAAGATTACACCTTCTGGTATGCAAGTATGTAAATGATGAAAATCTCTACCCTCTGTTTACTCAGTTTTAGACACTTAAAAGTTGAAAAAACTAAATAAAGGTCATAAGATTTCAACCTAAATCTTTAATAATTAGAAAGAAACAAATCCAACCAAAACTAAACTGTGACAAGGAAAAAAAATTGCAGCATTTTTTTTTCTAAACTTATCCAGGATTTAGGCAATCAAACACTGTATGTGACACTAATACAAGAACAAACCTGTTGAATCTTAAAGCAGTCTGTTGTATTCTTTGGCATGCACTGAAACAGTTTATGTACATACGATGTTGAGTATAGTGTTTTCCAGTGGGTCTAAACAGGCTAGTCTACAGAGGAAAGCACAGAGGGAGAACCAACACTATGAAAATACTACTCCATCGCCATCACTGGTAGGTAGTCAGATGCCTCAAGTAAACCTGAGGTTTATTACTTTTATCCAGTAATACTGAGCTAGAAAAGATGAGCTGATATCCAAGAAACAAAGTTGGAAAGATTTTCCCATTCATTACTTGGTGTTACTTATAACATGACACCTGCTGCATGCGTAGGTTTAATACCACACTGTGGCATTAAAACTACAACTAGCATTGTAATCCATAACCTACCATGATTACCTTTAAAATAAATGACAGACTATTGACTCACTGACCAAACTCTAGTTTCTGTCATGGAGATAGTGGTAAAATACACCATCACTCTGCTTATCAGTGGCTGAGGGCCATAAATCTACCTTTTCCCTTGAGCATTTTAAATAGCTGCAGCTGTGTACGTTAGTGTTAAAATAGGTCTTGTGCATAGCCGAGGGACCTGCCACAACTATGTGCTAAACTGGGCATCTTAATGAAATAAAAAGGCTGCGTGTAACATTGAGGTGCCGGTAAAGGATAGAGTTGTCCCCAGTGAC
This sequence comes from Hemichromis elongatus, assembly GCA_015108515.1. Taxonomy (NCBI): domain Eukaryota; kingdom Metazoa; phylum Chordata; class Actinopteri; order Cichliformes; family Cichlidae; genus Hemichromis; species Hemichromis elongatus. Next base: position 80,730 of record VUQR01003704.1, read on the forward strand.
ACAGAATAATGCATTTAATGTGTTTTGGCTCTATGAGAAAATGTATTTCTCCCAGCCTCCCTTAGCAGCGGCAGAAAGGAGGGAAGGAGAGAAAGAAGGAGGAGAGAACAAAGAAACCAAAAACAAGCATGCTTGAATATAAGAAACCACAGGGAGAGAAGGAGAGGGACGAAACAACCATCAAGGAAAAATAGGAAAATAGGGTGAGGAAATAGTCAAGGGAGGAGGCGGAAAACAGAAAACACAGTGTTTGCAAATCAAAAATTAAAAGCATAAACATGCTATACACCAGAGGATGTCCCAAAGGTATAATGGGCCTTTCAGTCCCTTTACGTGGGGTAAACAGGTAAATACAATAACAACTTGAACCCCTGCCATCGTTTTCAGCAGTGTTTGAGGATGCAAACCTACAAATATTAGAGGGACAATTATCTTACTGTCACAACGCCAGGCCTGTCTTTTTTTATTAACTATAAAATGCAAAAACTGATCAAACTATTTAATATCAACTTTCACAAAGCCATTCTCACAAACCTCTAACAAGGCCCCAATGACACAAACTATTGCCGGAACAAACTTCCTTGATCACAGCTCCACAGTACATAATTTTTCAGATTTTGTTCTGTGACAAAATCTCAAAGACTGAGTGAGAAACTCTGTGAGTAACATAACCAATGATTTTGCCCCATGTTAAAATAATTTTACCTTCTATAAATGAAATGCCATCAAATTGTCAGTAGACATTTCTCTGAAATATGACTCACGTTCAATTACATACAGTATGCAGCACTGAAGATTTGCAAATAATAATAAGAATAACCTTAAAATAATGAAATCCTTTCCTGGAAAAAAGCAGTGTTGGTGACATTTGCATAAGGGTTGAAAGAAAAGAGCCGTGATGAGTAAACAAACAAAAAGCTGTTTACATTACAACATTTCCAAAGCTAATTTTCTTATTTCTTGCCTTTGCTGGCATATCAATACATGTTTGGTACATTACAAGTAGGATAAGATGGCAAGACGCCATTGGCAGGCACTAGTACAGAGTCATGTGGATTTATGAACAGCAAACCACTCATAAAAGTATTGCTATGCTGGTAGAGATCACAGAGTACATTTAAGAAACAGGGGATGATCTCCTCACAGTTCCATAAATACCTTTTAAATGAACAAATCCTCTGGGTGACACAAGTTATAAAAACAAACATGAAATATTCTTGTCTCATAGCGATTATACTTCTGCCAAAAATTAATGAGTTTTCCACTTACTCATAGTCTAACTAACCAAAACATTTCACAAAAATCAGGTTAATCTTTGAGTTATTGAGTTAACATATGTAGCATGATAGTGGAGAGAACCAGTACATTTCTAACCACATAAAGCTGCACAGTGGAGGGGATTCATTTATAGCTAATTGGATTATCACTGCAGATTTTATTTATATGTATAATCTTACACATACACAAAGTCCTGCACAATGTATTTGGGAGCAACTCGAGGTGAAGTTATCATGTTATCATGAACTTTTTTGAACTTTTTCTAGTGATATGATTGGTTACATTAGGAAAGATTCTTATGTTTTATGTTATGAGTTATTTTTATGTATTTTTTTTAACCAGCAAAGCAGAATCCTACATTTTATAAAATTTGTGCATGAACATTAATAATAATACTCACCACCCTGGTCAGTGCTGACGGTGATGATGGCCACCTGTCGAGGGAACGAGCTCACGTCTGACACACCATTAAGCGACTCGATCTCAAAGGTGTAGTTGGCGTGTGCGGAAAAATCAATGACAGTGACTGTGGCGTTGGTCAGCCCTAACGGTCCTGGCAAGAAGCGAAGCTCGTCTTCACACAGCTGGCAGTGGTCGGGCTCTGGGCCACAACGTTTACACAGGACGTTGTAAGTTAGGTCCCTGCGTCCTCCTGTGTCGCTGGGGGGCGACCACTCCAGCAACAGGCAGGTGTCGTTCAGGTTAAACATCAGATTTCGTGGAGGAGATGGGGGGCCTACAAAAGAGCAAAAATCGATAAACTGATAAATAAGAATTGAAAATTTTATTTCAGAAGAAATACAGGTAGCACTTTCTATTATAGCTCGGTAATATTGTTGTAAGAGAAGCATAGTAACGTGGAAATATATATATATATATATATATATATATATATATACATACATACACACACACACACACACACACACACACACACATTATCTATAAAATATCACATAGAATATATATAAATTGATTCTGTTGTAAAATACAAACTTGATTC
>VUQR01003704.1:88621-101106 GCA_015108515.1 Hemichromis elongatus
AAATCAGCTCCAACTTTGACAACACTTGCAATACAAAAATTCCCACGTTTTTTTTTTTCCCTTTTCAGAATAACAAAAATGGATTAAAAGCGCGGGTATCGATTATCAAAACTTAATACCAACTTTAGTTTTATTGCCAGCATTTAATTCCCAATAAATAATTCAAGCTTAGGGAAAGGTGATGAAACAATAGCTCTTGGAGGGAAAATATTCAGTTGTACGACCTGTCACACAACTCGCGGCTGTGTAGTTGTGAATTTCCAATGGCTTCAATCAAACAGCTAGAAAGGAACCACAGTTGTACTAAAACCAATAAATGTGTGATAGCTGTGCAAAACCTTTTCTAAATATTTTTGCCACCAAAAAACACAAACACAACAGAATGCAAAAACTTTTAATATTTTTGTTAAACATTGAGAGAGCAGTTTGCCTCTGCAGTTTACACACCCGGTGTCTTTGGTGAATTAGGGTCTCGCAAAATTGTTATTTTAATTCAAACCACACTCAAACTTAAGTGCATTGGTTAAAATGTAAATAAATGCACACACAAGAATGAAAATAAGCAAACTACATCTATTAATAGGTGGAAGCTCAGTCCACTGGGTCAAAGTGCAGCACTTGAGTCACTGATCCATCACAGCCTTCGTTGTTCTTTATTCTAACTCATCTGACTTTCTGAGGCTTTTCTTAGAGACATGATTTTTTTTCCATTGCCAAATAAATACTTTTTCTTATACTGCAGCAGACTAAGCAGTACAAAGTACAATGCAGCAAATCTTGTGATAAATCTTTTACTCCATTTAATGTTGCTTTGAACCATTTTCAAAAGATTATGAGAAATCATGTCCCATAAGTCTTTTTCGACAGAAGGCATTTTGACATGCCACTGTTACGGGGTTTAAATAGTGTAATTACTGAATACCTGAATTCCATTTAGCTGTTTCCTTTTCACTTATTGTTAATGCCAGCTCACTTTGACATTGTCAGGGCTTACTCAGAACTTTCAATAGAAAAAAAGCCATAAATAAGTCAGCAGTGACATTAGTGTTATTTTCTACCATGACAATTCAAAATATCTGAAGCAATGAAAAAGAAATATTTAGAATATCATAAGCAGCAACTAAGCAGACGAATTATGTGGTAATACATTATCAGCCATTTATTTAAACCAACAAGTGAAACTTTTTAAAAATGCAACACAGAACTGAACACCAGAGATGTGTAAAAAACAAAACACCCCCCTCCAAAAAAACAAAAACTGAGCTTATTTACCAGGCAAGAAGACATTCACAGGAGGTCAGTGAGTGTGCCAAACATTTCAGGGTATGAAGAAGGTAAAAAATACAAAAAACAGGCACAAAGTGACACATGAGAAAACTAATGAAAAAACATCCAAACAAGAAGTACAACAAGAATGACTTGAAAGCTTAACTGCTGTGAGTAAAAAGCCAATCTGTTAAGGAACAAAGGGAAGCAGGGGGGTGTACATACTCACAGTGATGATTGATTGGATGATTGAACACAGGTGAGAATAATCTGAGGGGAGCACGTAATCACAGAGGTGGGAAATGAACCAAAGTCTGTCAGGAAAACTCAACAGACTGAAACGAACAGAGGTCTTTTCAAAATAAAATTACATAGTTTTGTGTCATATTAAGCTTTTCTGAAAGCACTTATAGTTAATTAAGCTACTTGCTGAAATGTTGTAGTTATGCTGGTAAAATGCGGGGAAAGACTTGAAAAATATAAATAAAATATGGCATGCATTTAGGGGCTAAGTAGTTTGGTATGTGGATTAATTAAAGAAGGACCATATCTGTTAGACACGTGCTGTGTAAACATGGCTTAAAGCTGTGACTTGCTGTACCTTTTCCCAAAACACACAGTTGTTGTTGTAAAACTCCAGTTGTAATCCAGCAGTAACTGCTGGACTCATTCGAGAAGCTAAAAAAACCCCTCATTTTTATTCTACAGGAGAAAAGTGAATCTTTTATTTTTAAAATACATTTTCTGAAATAAATTGAAGGATTTGAAACCCCCAGCATAGGTTAGATTGATAGTAAAGACCTTAAGTCTAAATAAATGTAGTAGTAAAAATTAACCAATACCGTTACTTCCCTTCTTTAATATTTAAAATCACAGCCAACTAGCTAAAATAGAAAGGCTTATGAGAGTCTGAGCCCTAAGGGATTCACTAAAGCTTTCTTTTAATAGTAGTTTTTCCAATCTCCAAAGCACTTCCATGTCAAAGAAACACACCAACTCTTGTCTGGAGAGACTTCCATTGCTGCTAGTTTTCACATTGATTTAACAAGGTAACATAACGTGAGCCATTTGATGGGATTCACCTTGAAGCACTGAGAGCCTCTGTGTCTCTCCGTTGCTGCTTGTGATAAATGGAGCTGTAGGGAGGGCAAGGAAATGCCTGAAACCACAACTGTGCTGATCAAATGGGGACAATTAGGACAGGGACAAAGAGGTTAACACGCACACAGGGAACACAGCACATACTGCCAGAGCTAACAGTCATGTTTTAACTTTAGTCTCATTTTTGTTCAACGAAGGCATGCTTTTAAACTGAATTTATCCCACCTCTCATCATCATTCCTCGCAGAGAATAAAAACAAAAGGTTTTCATTTAGCTGTTTTAGTCGAGCATTCAAACTGTTACTGGCCTTCAAAACTCTATTTAATGTTGACTCACACACATATGTGTGAGCAGCAAATAAACACACAGAAGCTATCTGTATGAATATGATAAGTGGCATCCCCTATGGCATACCAAGGCTGCCTTTATCATTAACCTCTGATACTGACATGTCCTTGAGTCAAAAACCGTCAGTCAAGTCCCCCACCCTGCAAGACCCTGCTTTAGACTCTGTCAACCTAATGATGCCTCTCTCCGACCTTCGCTGAACTGAGGGGATGTTCCTTTTCGAACCCCGCAGTTTCCTGCTGCAGTATGACCAGCCAGGCTCTTTGCCAAGGCCACAGTGGCACTGTACAGGGGTTGACCATGTGTCGCTTGAGGATGGACGTGCCCGATGGCCAGGACGTAAGCGTTCATGTGTTGGGATGAACACACATAAACACATGCAACAGCTGACGTGGCAGGAACAGCATGTGGAAGTCAACTGGACAGCTGGTCAAATGTGAAAAAGATGTGAACATGTTGGGCACAGAAAGAAAAGCTGCAGTATGTCCAGTGCCGCTGCTGAGCCATCCATCAAGGAGGTCCATTTCCACTTTATATAAAAGCATGAAAGTATGTGATAGCACAAGTGCAGTAAACAGCAAACCTCTCTTATTGCCATCATGACTTATGCTACATGCAGATTTTTAAAAAAGGCTTTAGACATAGTCAGTACTGTAGACTGCTGAATTTCTGGTAACTAGGGAGGAGAACTGAGACAAAATAGCAGCAGGGGAAGTAGACAGCCGAGCATGACCGAGTGTGCATGTGTGTAATGCTTCTGTGTGCGTTACTACAATGAATCCCTTTTACAAATGTTTCATAGGTGCAAAGGTTGTATAAATTCCCCTATTTCACACTGAAAAAGAAAAAAAAAGAATGAAAATCTGGGTATTATTTTCTGGTAAGCACGACTGACTGTACGAACAAATGCATGTGCAGATCTGGAAATAACAGGCGTATATTACACAGTAGTAATGCAATTATAGATTTTGATAATGGTACTGGTGATTTATAGCAATATTGTTGTTGCTACCATTTCAAGTATTAAAAGTACAGTTAAAAATCAGTACAAAAGAAATTACAATAGATTTTCTAAACTAATTTCTAAAGAATAAAGTTATGTTTAGACCATCAAGGTGTGTCCTGTAATCATAATAACCAGACCTCCTGTTTAAAGTGTCTCAGGAAAGACCATAATGAAAATATACATCCACTCATTACATTGTGGTAAAATAGGGATTTCATTTAAGTTATTGATATTGCTCAAACAGTCATGCCCAATACTGAATGTTGTGTATGTCCTATGATAAAGACCCATGTTAGATATAAACAGTTTCTACCACCAAGCCATACGACACCTCAACCGCAAAACTTAACACACACAACACACTCCACAGGATGCACTCAGAAGCACACTGTACACTCTGCACTGGTCACTTCAATACTGTACTAGCTGCCACTAAAAATTTTGTACTATTCAGTTTGTACTGCTGCTCACTCCTGACACTTGTGCAATATCCCATTTGTCCCCATTTTGGAAATCACACAGCACATTCAGATCTGGCAAATGAGAACCTTAGCAGACATTACACAAGTTTACTATATTCCTACATTAATATACATCTGTGCTTTCGAGCTGACATTTTACTCTGTCCTAAAAATGTCCTGACCATATCAATACATGTACAAGATACATTCCGGATCTTGTAAAATATGTAATTATATGTTATCTAATTATATATGTGAATTATGTTTTACTTTTTAATGTGTTATTAAGCTAATGCACAAGCAGGAAATGTGTACCCAAAATACTTAAGAAGAAAAGAAACAAACATCTTTAGAAATTCTTCCATTTGATCAGACACTACACTTCAGAAGCAAGTAAATGATAGCTGAGCGGGAGGAGGGGGTGCGAGAACAGGATGCTGTTGACCGACTGCCCTTTGGGTCTCCAAACTAATTCTAGACCTTCAGCTCAAGGTTAATGAGATCTGGAAGCCATCCACAACATCTTCATGCCCAAGGCTCAGGGCTCCAAATCTGGGTCCTGAGACACAGAGGCAGTAGATAGTTTGGTAAGTTCACTGGACCTCAGCAACACCAGAGCAACTGGCAGGCAGATCATATTTGAAGAGGAGGCCTGTCTGTCTGCATCTGCCTGGCTGTCTCTCTTTACCGTCTGTGCTGCTGGGATGTCTGCTCAGCAAGCTTCTTTCATTAGTTAGAAAATACATGTTTTCTAAGTGGTTTTTATTTTTAAAAGTAGTTGGAGATGTATTTATTGTTTATTTAGAAATACCTGATATACTCCTGAATAAAACATAAGTAGCTTATTAAACATGCAAACAGCCCTGTACAGTACTCCTGAATTACATCACTGAGCATGGGCATGTGAAATCGTTTCTTGTCCTTATAGCACATTCGATAGCTTAAAATGTAGTAGAATCAGAAGTAGAAAGGATTGCTATTTTTTTTTTTTAGAAAAATGGCAGTGAATTAGAAATAAATAAATGAAGAAAAAAGTAAATAAAACCACATATTTCCTCAAACCTTGAAATTCAGAGTATAGATTTGCACACGGCTGCTTGTTTAACACTTATGTCCAGAACCGTTCTCCTTTAATTAAACATCAATATGAACCCTATAGCAGTCTGGACAAATGAAGCACTGCCTGTATAGTCACTCGTCTTCATTTCATTTGAAAAAAGGAAACAGTGCAGTAGTTGTTCAATGAGCAGTAAGATCTAAATTCGTAACATTTGGGCATTTTGATTGTTTGGAAAGGAAACAACTCTCGTGCCAAGTCAAAGTTTATCATCATTAAATTATAATTTCTATACTCACACATTGTAGTGAAACTTGTACTCAGCTGATCTCGCAAATGTGTTTCTTAAATAAATAAAAGCAACAAAAAAGTCATCAAGCACGTTTTTGGACATGGAGTGGCTTTTTAATCACATGGATCTCAAAAATTTGCTGTACTTGTTTAATTATAATCAGTAATTGCAGTTGAAATTTAGTGGGCTATAGTTAGATGGAAAGATTCGGCCTATGCCTAGCTCATATGAAGCCCGGCATCTAACTACACCCATCTAACACACTGCTATACTAAAAATAAAAAAAGCCATTTATATAAGTTTTAATATACATCTCATTGTATCTATTTGTTAATAGAAACAGGCTATGGAATATTGTTTTAGCAGGCTATATGTAGCTTTCACTTAGTTATGCTCAATTCATATAAATTCACATTACTTTATGTCAAAATAATATTTATACTTAAAGTCTGCATCCGGCAATATTTAGTTGAAGATCTTAGGACTATCTGAGTGCTGCAACACCGAAGCCAGGCTTAGAGGAACTCAGTGAGTCTTTGCAGTGCACAGCCGATGGTGGTGCGTTCCTCTCCCGATGGTCAGCGAAGAAGAACAATTCCAAGAGGAGCACAATTCTGCAGCATTTACTTGCAGAACCACATCAACAAATGTTGCAGAATAGTTCAGCTCTTGAAATCAAAGGCAGTGTGGTGAGCAGGCGATGCAAAGGATGAAAGATCATTGCGGAGATGATGGCGTTACGTGAGATGCAGCTCATAACTTATTGCATATGAGGGCAAAAAATGGAAGAAGAGCTCTATTTTCAGTTTCATCACATTAAAAAAAAAATATTACTCTCCTCAGTGTTTCTTCTGTGAAAACTACGGAACAATAATAATAATGACAAAAAGCTGTATTGCTTATTCTCTGCGCTGACAGAGTATGCATTTTGTCCACACATATCTACACTAGTGGAACAGTAGTGCCTGCTTCTCATTTTCCTTCTTCATACCAAATCATATTCCACTCCATCGGGAGAAATTTACAGTCATGCAATATGATAGTCATGCTCACTTCCAAACAAAACAAAAATGCCTGCCAGTAATACTGAGTTATATAGAGATGATACAGTACCATGATACTACTGCTATACACCGACTTCATGTCTGTGGGTGAGCATACTCCAGCTTGTGTTCTCAACATACTTCTAGTTGTAACACAATATGTATTGCCTACTAACACTACAGATGATGAAAAGTCACACCTCTTCTTCAGCTCCTCCTAAAAAAGCAGCAGCGGCACTCTGAAACCCACGTCTAATAGTTTCACATGTAATCATGAACAACACTCTCAAACACTATAATATGAAAAGCCCTCTTCTCAGTTTCAGTCTGTCTCTCTTATTCATCAGACTTACTCACTCTCTTCATTAGCAGAAGCAGTGAGTGTTATGATTTGTAGTTGAGGACTAGCGAGCCTCTCAAACACACCTCCGTTTAGGTGCTAAGAACACAGCACTTGATTATACCCTGTTTCGGACACAGACACACACAGCTGGAGACACCATGGCCCACCAGTAATATGTTAAACTTTTCTGAAATCTGATGATTGAGGTGTTGATGCATTTTAATGTAAAGTCTCCATGGCTGACATTAGGTGTCTATGTGGACTGTCTGATGACAAAGGCCTTAATAAAGAAACAAAGCAAGCCTCTTCATCCAAAAGTATTTTGAATACATAAAATTTTAAAATACTTCTTTCTTTGATATTCATTAACATTAAATATTATTGTCATCAATAGGCTGGCAGCTGCAACACTCAGACCAGGTACTATAAATATGTGTAAGGATATTGTATGCATTTGTTGAGTGCATGTGATCTGACTTTATATTTCTATCTATTTATGTGACATTTCAACGTTATGCTCAAATTATGATGACCTGCTCGCAAAATGCTGTTTCAGCCAATTCTTGTTTTTAGGCCAGCTGCTGTCACTGCTTCTTGTTTTTTTTTTATTTTGTGATGAGGCGAAGGACAGCTGCCTGTCATTCTCCACCCACCCACACAAAAAGGCATCATTAGGTATTCTTTCATGTATTCTCTATAACGAGTGAATGTAATATTTTGTACATATATGGGCATATATTAAGTCATTACAAAATATAGAGAGAGATTCCTTTTTACAGGTCAGGTAATAAAGTTAACAAGACATAAAAAAGCAATACGGTTAGCAGAAATAATTACACCTAGTTATCCCTTCCTCAAACAGCACACAGGTAGATACAGATATACTGGCAGATATTAGAAACTCTATCAACGATTTAATTCAGCAAGACGTATTTCATACAAGTTTCTCACTTTTATAAAACTCTTTACCCCACACTTCATTACAAGTTCTTCTAGTGCATCCCAGCTACCAAAAGGCACGAGGCAGGTACACCGAGAGACAGACAGTCATTCACATTCACAACTGTGGGCAATTTAGAATCACCAGTTAATCGAACCCCACTAATTGCATGTTTTTGGACTGTGGGAGGAAGCTTAAACCACCGTGCTGCTAAAATCTTATTAAATTATAATGTACTCTTTATCAACATCCAGCTGAGTAAAATGCATTGCTGAAATGCATTTCCAAGATAGATAAAGGCACTAAGAGATGGAGAAACCCCCCCACTAATTATCAACTCCACAATGAGTTGAAGCGAACACAAAACAGCAAGGGAGTAACAGCCAGACGGTGCCGGATGGGCTCACTCAGTGGTTCCTATTCCTTATATATCTGTGACGTTATCAGTGACACTGATCTTTTTATGAACTTTACAGAGGTCAGCCTCACTGATCCCTTTATAGCAATGTTTATAGCAGCACAGACAGAGTGTTGTGCCAAATGAACTAACAGAGTAGTAAAGCTTTCAAAAGACATCCGTTAACGCTGAGTGAGAGCAGAGTTTCTCTCTAAATCGTATCTTAGAGGCAAAATGCTGACTGGAAGAGGCATTGGGGTGAACAGTTAGGGCCTTGTTTTTACAACATTAATTGGACAACCGAGACACTGCTGTAACTTGGAGTGACACATCAGTGGCTTGTATTAGAATATCTCTAATGTATGATCACAACAGTAAGTCTTCTATTGGGCTTTTTGACCTCCCAGTGGGTCTACACCAGTGAGGGCACAACAAGTGCCTCAACAAGTATCAGAAGTTTAAGGTTTATAATGGGATTTTTTTTTCAGTGGGAGTGCGATATTCTTGTTCTTTGCATACTTAAAATGAATAGTTATATAAGGCAATTATTTAGTCCTATTACCGGGTCTGAAATTCTCTTTGACAAGAATAAAGTTTGAACTTCTGAGCATTTTTGTGACATGTTATTATTATGTCCAGAAGAGCCATCCATGCTCAAACTTTTATTACTGGCCAACAGACCTACAGCATTATGATATTTAGAGGACACAAATGAAAAAAACCTAAAACAAACCCCCCTTAAAAAAAAAAAAGAACTGTCCCTGCTTATTTTTTAGTAAAAATATATAATAATCTTATTATGATACGGTACTGTGCAAAACTCTTGAGCCACCTCTGATGTCTTTATATTCTTCTTTCAAGTATCCAGTATTATTTAAAAGTGATCTTAATCTTTCTGAAGTTCTATTAAACTTTTTCTTTGGACATGAGCCCTTTGTCACATGTTTTCAGTTCAGTCTATGTACCTATCAAATTTCAGTGTTGCTTGTTTTTTAACCCACTTAACACTGAATACATTATTTGAGTGTAAAAAAGGCAGCCAACTTAGTCTTTTCTCTACACATAACAGGGAATTTAGCAGACTGAAAATCAGTTGTAAAACGCTTTATAGAGTGATGAATCCAAACTTGAAATCTTTGTTTCAAATAATCATCAGTGACTACAGAGGCGATCAGGAGAGAAGCACAGCAGTGACGGTGTCCACAAAAATCCGTAAAACACTGTAGAGGTTCTGTCATGGTTTTGGGGCTGCATTTCAGCCAGAAGTGGGGTTTTATCAAAACTGATGGAATTGTGAAAGCAGAAAAGTACCATCAGACTTAATACCATCTGGAAAGTATGTGATTGGCAACAGCTTCATTTTTCAGCATGACAATGATCCTAAACACACTGCCAATGCAGTAAAAGCATACTTGGATAGAAAAACACACAATGGAACATGTACTGGCCTCTCCAAAGCCCGGACCTCAACATTATTGAAGCAGTGTGGGATCATCTTGACAAAGAACCGAACAAAAGGCAGCCGAGTGAAAAAAATAAAAGTGGCCATAGTAAATAATACTTTCAAGCTTTTTAACATCGTACAGTTGTTTATTTCCTTATATAACAAACCAGTTTAAGTCCGTTTCAGTAAACTGGTGCATATATTTACCAACATATACAAAAATAAGGGGTTCCTCAAGACTTGTAATTGTACAATACTGTAGTTAGCATTCACACATGATTGAGGTTTTGCATTATAAAACTTTTGAGCTGCATAGTCATTTAAATCATTCACAGGAAGAATTAGAATAAGTAAGACCAAAAAAACCCCAAAAAACCCAGCAAACAGCAGATCACAGCATCCAGAGTCTATCATTGGAAAGTGGAGACTGGGACTGGAGTATCTGCGAACAGTTTATATTAATTCTTTCTAACTGAAAGTCAACTGAACAACATTATAATTTGATCAGCAAAAGTTAATTATTATTGCCTACAAAACAAAACAAAAAAAATGTCTTGTGATTTGGAAATATTTACAGCTACCTTCTGGTACAACACTTTGTTACTTCCTCATTTTCATACCACTGTTTTCACTCTTAATTACTTTAATTTCATTAAAAAAAAAGAGAGAGAGAGAATGAGTGTCAACCTGAGTATGCGTGGAGGTCTAATGAATTTATTATAAGGTGTTATGAAGATTAGCATGACTTAGCCCCAAACTTTTCCCTCGCTCCTTTCCTTCCGCATGATTGATGCTGATTGTGGCTTTAACACGCTGTTAAATCGACAGCAAATCCTCTTTAGCAGAGGTCGCATTAGCATAAAGGCCTTCTTGTGGAAAATAAACAACGGCAATGTCTTCTCAAAAACAGCACAAAGAAAAGAGGGAGATAATGACACGGCAGTCCTTTAGTAACATCAACAACAACATAATGGAGCTGGAGTGAAATTAAAATGGATCAGTCAATTTAAATGCCTTTGGGGTTACTCTCACTCTATTGCTTTTCGTTTTCCTTTAAAAATCTTACTCTAATAGCCACAGGATCCGATATGTGTTCACAAGATATTTTACATGTACTGTATAACATAAGGATACGCGTGGAGATTGTAAACACATAAAGAGCTTTTGCACTTTTTTCCCAGCTTTTGGGCTGTTTCGAGGAAATATTGCATTTAATGAAAAGTTGCTGTTGACAGAATTATTTCCTTAACAAACTAAGAAAAACAAAAAAACAAACAAAACATCCTTCTAAGTTTTTGTTCAGAAAACTTAGATGATAGTGACATAACAGTAAGCAGGTGTTGGCAGAAGTTTTTATAATCCTAAAACATCTGCACTGATGTCGACACATGCGGAGTAGACAATCTTGCTACGGATTCATGGTATTGATGAACAAAATTTACATTTTCCTAAATGACACTCACATTGCCAAAACAAAACGAGAAGTGGGGAAAAAGCGTTGCCTGTCTAACAATTATTCCTGGTAGAGGAAATTTTCTTCTTTGGCATCCTGGCCTGGGAAGACTTGGATTTAGTCGTGGAAATTAATGTTTGAGAACTCAGAGAATTATTTTGGGTTTTATGCAAAGCCACAGTTACAGTTCATAACAATTATGGTAATGAGGCTGTGAGACATATTTTCAAAAGTAAAAATTTTGGCTGAGTGTAAAACTTTAGACTGATGTGCATAAAGCAGCAACGTGTAACACTACGTTAGAAATTAGGGCCAATGAACAGCCCAGTGGTGAGCTAATTCTCTAGCTGGTATGCAGCAGGTTGCAAGGAGTGTAAACACAATGCAAATATGCACAAACCTGCAAACAAATAACACCACTGTTTGAAAAGAAAAACAAAACAAAACACAGTCACTGGACTAAACTCAGAATGCAGAAAGATAGCAAGTAATACTTTTGATAACAGATTTTTGAAAACTCTTTAAAATAGTGTAAATAAAACTCATCGCTTCTCTTGGACAACAAAACGCCTAACTTTATACTAGAACTGCTCCCTGAAAGTCACGTTGAGCATCAATTAAAGAGCTTCAGTTCAGCAAGGTTTGTGGATGTTAGCATGTGTTTATCCAGAAAACAGCATATGCTGTTTAAGTGATGAGAGCCGCTGAAATCTGAGGTGCAGTTAAACGTTTTAAACTAAGCCTTCTTCTTAGACAAACTAACCAAACTGTGTTTTGACATGTTTGGCCTTGTTTATTCAGCGTTAGCTTCTCTCGCTCTTTCTGTCTTTCTCGCTCTATATTTTTTATACTTCAGTTCATTTTAAAGATAGTTAAATAATAAATATTACGAGCTAATGTACAAGGCTGGAATGAACATATAGCATTTTTTACCTTAAGAACCATAAGTAAATTACATTCAGTCTGTACAAGAAGTCTCAATCAACAAGAAAGGTGAACTGCAGATTGTGAATTTCATCCTTCAGGGGGTTTTTTTGTTCATGCATTTACAAGCTGAAAATCTAACGAAAAGAAACGGAACTGAACAGAAATACACGTGTGCTCATTATTCCAACAAATATATGTGATATAAAATAAAAATAAATTTGCCTTGTAGTCAACTGCTGAATATAATTCAACATCATTCTCGTTTGTTGAAAGTGCTGATTTCAACAAGCCACTGAAGCATTCACTAATCACTATAATATTCACTTTAAGATCCAAATATGCTTTAGTAGGTCATAGGCAGATAGAAATATTTTAGCATTTGTGCTAAGAAAAGCTGATTTCAGTT
>VUQR01003712.1:4500-21713 GCA_015108515.1 Hemichromis elongatus
GAAAAGATGAGGAGAGGGGGGGGGGGGGGGGGGGGGTTCTGACCCATTACTAGTAAGCTGTACCAGTACTAGCAACTAAATGTGTGACGTGGATAGAAAATAGGGAGCGATAAACAATCATTTCCCTGGAAATAGATGTTGAGATGGTGGGGATTTCAATAGCATGCAGTGACATGTTAAAGAAGAAAGTTTGCAGTTTAAAAAAATCAACATATTGGGACATGTTGTGTGTGAATGATGCAACGCAGCTTGAGTTGTGTAACTGAACAAGCTCAGAGGCTTTGTTACATTATTATCCACACTGCTACACGTTGATGAATTCACTACTTCTATATTGTGAAGCTGTATCAAAATACATAAATACAGTGGCAGCAGCTGTGCCCCTCCATCCACAGCTGTGAAAGTGTCTTTAAGTATCTTATAAGTGTCTTTTTATAATATTCACTAAATCTTTGGAAAAATACGAGAAAGTTACCAGCTCAGGCTCCACAACGGGTCAGAATGGAGCAGAAAATAAGTACTTTCACTCCTCATTAATTCACTTAAACATAAGGAATTTTTAGCTTTTTTGGACTGAGATTTTATATTTGGCTAAAACTGGTATAAATCTGTTGGAGTAAAAATCCTATAAGAAAGACAGTGTTTCCTCATCTATACACACACCTCATCTATACCTGCTACAAGTCTTAAAATACAGCTATGTAAAAAATCCCTATGTAACCACCAGAAAGACTCCTCTTTTTTTTTTTTTTTTTTAACTAAGTGCATAAAGAAAAGGTTCATTTTTATAGGCAACCTTTCAAATCATGCAAATCCTCTACTCTACTGGGAGCTTATTAGGTAAACCGATCAAGACACACGGTCTCACAGTAAGATTTTTTTTTACTGGAGTGAAAAAAAGAGTCAATGTATAATAAAAGTGCATCTCTTTTTTTGTATGGAGTTAATGTGCGTGCATGTGAATCTGGAGTTTGAGTAGCTTGAGCCCACAACCCTCGCGAACTAAATGTGAGTAAAAGCGGAGAGTATAAATATTTTGTGTGACCTTGTTCTTCTCTTAACAGACATCAACGTCCTCACTGGCGATCCGGATAGAGAGATTCCTCACTCCTCATCTATCCTGAGTGAAACCCTCTTAAGGTGGATGCTAAGCATTAAAATTGCATGTCCCAGTGGAGAGCTGCCATACCAAGTAGCCAACCCGCAGCAATAAATCAACACTAGAGGACTTTTATTTCTTCATTATCGCTTCCTGCAGCAACAACGAAAGAACAGGCATGTTCACAGGCCTGTTGACCTGCGGATGTGCGCCATAGGATTCTATTTTTGGAGCCTCATTGCTTTTACAGATTAACTGCCCTCAAATATGGCCCCAATCCGTTTGTTGCTCCACTAGTTTGACTGCTGCCGGAGGTTGTGTATATTCATGCTTCAGAACGCCCCACTGTGTGACACTTTAGTCATCTGAAGGGGCACTGCCATTTACTTCTTTTTGAAAGCAGTTTCAGTGCACTTTTCCACACTCCCGCAGAGGAACAAACGCTTTGCTGTATGTAATGACAGCTGGAAAGACTTTTATGTTATACTTGTCAACTTCTAACTAATTGCCCTCTTTCATTGTGTAACTGAGGAAAGATTGACATCTGAAGCTTTTGCACCATTGCTAAGTCACTGTGGTTAGATTAGGGCTTCATATTTTATTGAAAGCGTTTTTCAATCACACTGAATTTCCATTGCACATTGTTTTTATTAACCTGTCCATGACTAATTAGGATCTTTAATCATCAGAGTTTTTGTGAAAGCAAAAGGAGCTGCCATTAGCAAATACGAGTTGACTCAGTCATGTGAAATGGAAGACACAGGCCAAAGCCTGAACCATCGAGTCCTGAAAAAATTGTTTATGACATGTGAGGAGAGGACATTTTTGAATTATCCAACG
The DNA here is from genome assembly GCA_015108515.1 of Hemichromis elongatus. Taxonomy (NCBI): domain Eukaryota; kingdom Metazoa; phylum Chordata; class Actinopteri; order Cichliformes; family Cichlidae; genus Hemichromis; species Hemichromis elongatus. The sequence continues at coordinate 6,440 of VUQR01003712.1, forward strand.
CCACTTCAGCTGAACATTTCACAGGACAAAGCTACCATTGCTTATTTCACTCTGACATAAATCTGGCATGCATTGTTGGCCCCAGGGCCAAGCCCTATAACAAGAGAAAAATTAAAGAATAGGATTAAAGATGGATTATCACTGAAATACTAAAGCCAGCAAAGCAGCTGCCTTTGCATACTGTAAGCCCATTGGACTCTCCTCAGGGAGAAGCTCTGCAGACCGATTTGTAGATTGCATTTGGTTGTTGATGTGGTCACCTATCGGGTGGCTGGTAATAAAAAGGAAAGGATGGAGAATCTAGATGAGCTGGAGCACCCTCTTCTGGGAGAAAGTGCCAATAACAACTGGGGGCCAGGGCCAGGGCTGGGACCTGGAACTGGACAGGCCCCAGGTGGGCTGTTCAAGGGAATCTTGGTTAAGTGTGAGGAGGACAGGGCCTACCCTCCATTAACATGGAGGAGCTATTGTGGACATCCCCCTGAGCTTCAGCAACAGCAGCTACTGGATCCTTGCTCTTTACCACACACACTGGAGTCCTTTTACCCAGCAGCCCCCATCTGGGGCCATACAGATGCCCTACTCAACAAAGACTACTTGGAGACCACGTTTGTGGACATTCGGCCAGGCTCAACACTGGAGAGGAAGCTGCTGGCTGAGACGCAAGACTTCCATAGTGCATCCTACAGCATGGACGATGAGGATGACCTGCTCCCTGACTCTGATGTAAGACACTGTGCTGACACTATGTTTAAAAATGTCTTCTTTTGTTCTGACAACAGAGCTTATGCAACCATAAATAGAAGCAGGTCAACAAATGTTCCGGCTCTTCAAACAGAAGATTTGGGAATATCTAGATAGGTCTGAAATTAAGTATTTGTTTCTCAATTAGTCCTCTGTTTGTCTGTTAAGTATCAAAAGTAACAAACCCGAAAGTTTGCATATAGATGCCCCGATTAGTTTTATCAAATCATCCTCGTCCTCACCTCAACCAGATCCTGTTCACTCCTAAAAAGAGCTACAGAAAAAGCAATGGCGCCTAATACTGTCAGCGCAGGTTCTGGAGACCAAAGAGGAACTTAAAATAGACATGCGAGCAAAGCAGCAATTGAATGCTTACTGTCAGAAAGCCAGATTACATAAAGCTGCTCTCTGCTGCAGAACAGGTAATGACACCACAGCGCTGATACAAGATGCCAGCTCTATTTCATAGACCACCGAGCAAAGCCCATCATGAAGTAAAATATAAATTAGCTATGAGATGCCAACGGCAGTCAACAAAATAATATATAGTGTAAATGTCAAATAAATAATGTTAGTGTTTGCACTGTTTAGTCTCACATCAAGGCCTAGTAAAAGCTTTCTAAATAACTGGAACTAAAAGGCTAAGGGATGTTTAATGATTATTACTTTGATTAAGAGCATAAGTAAAAGCACAAATACACAGTAGGCACCACACACCGTTAACATCGACAGCAGCTGGCTGCCAGAAAGTTTAGGTAAGAGTTTGCTCCCCAAGGACAAAAGGAGAGCTTGTGAAAAATATTTTTTAAGCTCATTCTGAATGCTGGCAGTAGTGCAGGGATGCAGAGTCCTGGGCCTGTGGGAATAAAACCTTGCAGTGACCTCAAAGAGGCACAAGACGACATCTACTTTGCTTCACTTCAAAATTTTAATAAAAAAACATAAACTGGCAAAGGAAACTCACTCATTGCTCCATGACCAACATTATAGCCAAACAAGTGTCTCAGCATGATTGTTTTTACATGTGCGCACAGGCTGTAATGGGCTTTTGTTTAAATTCATTTAACACAAAAACAATCTTATGTCGATAAAAATACTTTGAAGACAGTTTTTGCTTTTTTGACTAATAGAACAGGAATGTTCAAATAATAGAAATAGTCCTGTGATCGAAGCTTTAAATAAATTCTCTTGTTTAGTTAAAAAAAACAACACTTTATGTGAGTGTTTGCTGCTGGCTTACAGAACAGTTCCTAAAATATAACAAAAGCGTTTTTTCGAATTGTACAACTATTTTTTACACAAAGTAAAATAACCAGAGTGGTATGACAGGGTCATTGTGAGAGAGCAAGTCAGACTCAATATGCAGCTGTTTCAAAAAAAGATGCATGAGTCATAAAGTGCCCCACGGTCAGCAGAGCTAGTGCATATCCAGACTAACCCCATTCAGTCACATTATCTTTCAGACACTAGCAAAGTTTTCCAGTTGTTGTGGAGGACTTGAATAGAAAAGAAATAGCATGTTTCACTTAATGTTGGAGTAGATTATCTTTGTTAGCTGGTCACAAAGAGGTAGATCACGGAAATGACCAAAAAAAAACAAAAAAACAAGGTGACAGAGCTGCAGCAGTACGGCACGCCTGTAGAGAGCAATAGGCTAAAAAAAATGCAAACTCAAGGCATTTAAAATGGCATGAAGTGGATCACTATGTATTCAGAAATATGTATTCCTCTTTAGAAGCAGAGTCTCGGTTTTTCTGTTAACCCACAAATTTTATTGAGAGTCATTTTGAAACCATCTTTTTTGAGTCAAAAGGTTTAAAAAGAAAAGAAAAATCTGTGGACACACTGTCCTTGCACAGTACCTTACATTTTAAAAGTTTCCGTGCAATTTTCAGTTACTGGAAAATAAAATGAATTTAATACCTGCTGCACTGTTGTGAAGGCAGAACTCTCACAGGCAACCATCTGAAAATGTGCCCAAACAAAAACAAATATCCCTAAAAGTATTTGTTTGTAAAGTGTTTTATCGCTTTCTACCCTGAACTCAACCTAAACGCAGTCTGTTTGAATCCCAGGACTCATCCATTGATGATTTTAGTGATACAGACAGTGAGAACAACTTCCCTCTGATGATCCCTCAGGACTACCTGGGTCTGGCCTTTTTCTCTATGCTCTGCTGCTTCTGGCCCCTGGGCATCGCTGCCTTCTATCTTTCACAGAAGGTATACGAACACACACACACACACACACACGCGCGCGCGCTCAGTCCTGAGCAGACAAGATACATCTTGGCTCTATCGCTCACAGCTGAGGGGAAATTTTTACCCTCTGCAGTGCGTGTAGACAATCAACGAGTCCAGTTCTTTAGTGCTGTGCAAGTGAAGGGTCTATGGAGGAGAGCTGTGATAAGGAGATTACGCCTGGGTTTGCAGAATGAAACTTCTAAAATAGTACAAAGCTAAAAACATTAGGCAAAGCACTTAGATCACATCCAAATCACAGTTCTCTTTTGGTATCATAACTCAGATTTCTTCAGATTTATTGGAAGATATAAGCTTGAACCTAGCTTGGATTTAGAGATATAAAAACACCAATCACTGTTCTTATGTTCCTCCTTTATTATGTGTTGCTCAATTTAATGGGCATGCATATGTCAGCATTGTGACAAGAGATATTTACAACTTCTGCACCAAAGCATTACACAGAGCCATGAGCAAACTAAGGAGAAGAAATAATAGTATTCCTGTACTGGGGTTTTTGTCTTTAAATCAATATTTACATGAATATTTCATTGAAGCGCATAAAAAACTGCTTGCTGGAGCTCACTGGTGTAAACAACATGCTAAGGGGTAGATACTGTGTTTTGCCTACATTTACATGAATAATAAAGTTACTGTTTCTACATATGTAGAGTATACTACTACATATATCCCGTCATTGTACAGGATGTATAGAGAAGAAATCTAACAGGATACCACATTAAATAATAAATTAACTTAAAGTCAATATAACCACATATGTGCTTTGTTCTATAAGTGTTCAGAATCTGCAAGTCACATATTCGATGACAATTTAAGATACAAAATGTACACAGACGCAGGGTTTACCCTGACTCTGAAGGCTATTTCCAGGATTAAATGTGCTTATTAATTTGAATGGCACTTTTTAGAATCACATTCTATCATAATTTATGACTCACTGTTGTGCATATCACTTTAATTTTGCAGTTACTGATTGATGTTATTGCTGCGTGGCTTGATGTATAATGATGCAATTTCTTTGCAAAATAAGAGTAAGTGTGAAGTTCATAGGAGTAGAGTAGAAGTAGAACATAGCATAATGTGGAAAGCTTTATTTAAATAAAGTACTGTGCGTTAGTAAAGCGCTTATCTAAATGTATGAGGCTGTCTCCTTTATCGTTCTACTCGTCCTATCCATGCGCTCATCTGGCCAACACCTCTGAGCCCTCACCCTATCACAGCTGGGACAAGCTCCAGCCCCACTGCGAATAAAACAGAATAAAAAGAATAAATTAATTAAATCTGATTAGTCAGAGGTCAGATGACTGGTCACCCAAAAGTCAGAATTAATATTCAAAAAAGAACTCATCAGCCCTAATTTCTAATGGTAGTATTAAAATACCCCTAACACAAATATCTCCAGATTCCCTTATTTTATAAAGGCATCCCTCCAGCAGCGCAGGGGAGAAAGAAATCCCATTAACACTTTTGCAGAGCTAACTGGCAGCATGCTGCAAAGGCCTTTTGATCAGATCAATGGCCTTCGTTAAGGTTTAATTAGAGTCATAACAAGAAACCTCAAGGTGATAGATTTCCAATATTGTTGAGTGCTGCCTAAAACAGGGGTCAGAGTCAAAGGCAAGGACTAGGGAGGGAGGGAGGAGGAGAAAGTGATGAATGAGCTGCAATCGCTGGGTGTGATTTGGAGATGGAACATAATATGGGCTTAGTGTGAGATTGGAAGAGGAAAGTGTAGGCCAGGGAGGACATTGACAAATGATGATAAATGCTGTTCTCTCCTATTTTTTTTCACTCTAATCATTATCTGAGTGTCTCGTCTCCTCTTTTACTCAGACCAACAAGGCATCGGCTCAGGGGGATTTTCAGGGGGCCAACGCAGCGTCTCGCCAGGCTCTCTGGCTCTCGGTGCTCTCCATCGTGTTTGGAATCATAACGTACATCTGTGCCATCGCCGCGTTGATTTCCTACCTGTCCGCTAAACCACCATAAAAGCAACTCTTTCACACGGACACGCGTCCGAAAGACTGACCTCTCACATACTTCCTGAAGATCAACACACGCTAAACATATCACCGTTAAATGTCAAATAATCACAGTGTTTGTCTGTCGATTTGTCTGGAGTCATGTTTCATCTGCACCAAGCTAAAAAAGCTGCGAGGTAGGACACTGAAAACAGAAGCTGGGAGCTGGTGTGTCGTTTATAATCACTTTGGGATTATAAAAAGAAAAATCAGCTCAAAGGATGTTCTGAGCACATGAAGAATTGAAAAAGCAGTCTGTTATTTGTTTAGTGATTTGAAGACTTAAGTTACCTTCTGTTAAATCTGTGCTGTAGTTCTCATCATATGTGAAGCATTACTGAAGTAGAAAAAAAAAGACAAACAGAAATGCACATTTTTCCACAGCACTGTAGATATCAGCATTACACACAATGGATGAATAAGAAGAAGCAGTGGGGATATGTGTCATTGTCTGCCTGGGAGGAGCTAAGTGGAGGGCAGTATACGATTAGATGGAGTCTGCAGATTTATGAGAGGTCACAGCAAGGACGTGGCAGCAGATAAATCCCGATGGACTTCGCTGTGGGAGGGCCTGAGCCAGCACTGTCACTTGAGGGGTGAAAGCTGGTGATGATGTTTTAAAACATACGACGGGCCAGAAGCAATAGTCCTTTGGAGAGCCCAGAGTTCCTTGCTGACGTGAGGGACCCCCGTTGGAAATGCTGCACGTGAACACCGATAAGCTCGTCCTGCTTTCACACTGCTTCAGTCACTGTTTACCATCAGAAAGGACTGCCTCTGCTTTGTTTATACCAAGCTGAATCATTATATTCATGTTGAAATACACAAAACAATAAATAACTAACGCACAGAGTGTAGTTGCTGGTATAAGAAAATACTTTCACGACTTTTAAAATTAAAATGCAAAGCTCGGAGGTAGAAAACGGACTCAAGATATAGACATTCAATTTAATCTTCTATATATACACAGGGTTAAGAAATCATAACATATACGGCGGAGGGAAGAGCTGTAAAATGTGCCAAAAATATAGAAGAAACTCTGAGGATGATCCTTTTATCAGCTATTCCATTATTAGAAGCAGCCGGGCTGTTCATACCATGCTCCTCAAATATAGATTCTGCTATTTTCTCCACCAAAAATAGGACTGACATCTTCAGGAGCTTGCTTCCTGCAGTATGACTGAAAAAGTCTACTAAAAACTTCTGTTCAAAAACACACAAATTCTTTATTTAAATGGGTCAAAAAAACGTTGCAAAAATGGTGTTGCATGTGTCAATAACATCCCAGGTTTGGTCATAAGAAATCCCTGCATGGTGAGCTTGTTGGCTTCCTGCTGCAAACTTTGTTTCCTTCATTTGGACCAACAACTCGGATTGATTGGAAAAAGCTGGGGGGATAAAGAAAGGCTATGGTGAAAGCTGACTTTTTCTATTTAAATAAATAGTTTTATAGAGTGCACAGCTCAAGTACATATAAAATACTATGTTTGCTGCAATCCCAGTGTTGTATGAAAGCTGAGTTTTTAACCGATTTTAGTAGACAAACCTCTGGTATCTGCGTGTCTTGCCCTTGTCAGCTCCCTCGTTGTCCATGTGCTGTGACTCAGCTGCACTGAGTGTAAACAACAATTCTGACAATCCTGAACTACCGTCTGTCTCCACTGTACTTTCATTTTAAAAGAAGAACAAGTCACACTTTGTTGTTACAGCTGAGTTACGTCAATTATTGATTTATATGGAGGCATAAATGAGGACTGCTCCGAACGATGAGGCTGTCGTGTGACAGGCTCTGCTCACGTTTGGCTCACTCTTACGGATAAGTGGACACGGTGGACAGGTCGTGTGAGCTCAAAGGTTGCAGCAAATGGGATTTAACACTACAAGAAATATTCAGGGTTTTTCTTTTCCCCCAGGTCACATCCTTGTATTTAATGTATATATTAAAGTAAAAGAAAATCAGCAAATCCCAATAAATGCACTTGTTTGACATTCATCTTTCCTCTTTTCATTTCTGATCTCTCACAAATGTGCTCGTACAAGCCTTCCCACCATAAACCACAGCTGAACTGAAGAAATTGTAGCCCACAGGGGTTTCTAAATATTTTATTACAACATCAGTGTTTGCATGCATTGTTAAAATAAAAATAATGAAAGACTAGGAAAAAGAAAGCTCCGTGTTTCTCAGAGGCTTTTGGAGTATCGCCGCTTGACAGAGTCTCTGTAGAACTGGAAGATCTTCTCTGATGCTTTCTGACTGACTGCTATGCACTGCTGCAGCTGTGGGAGAAGAAAAACAACAACGAAGGATCAGACAAAATATGAAATGCAACAACAACTGATTTAAATCACGTCAGACCGGAAGCAGATAGGAGAAAGCAGAGATAAGATAGCCGTTTTCCAAAAAGTCACACGTGACGCACAATCGCAAATCTAAACTTAACAAAGTTGTAGTGTTTCTTTTTCAATTTTGGCAGGGAGTGTGTTAGCCTTTATCTTGATGGGACAGCAGAGGGCCGACAGGAAAGTAAGGAGAATATGACCCTTTAGTCTTGTCAGCATACCTATTCCCTGTAGGTGGGCCCAATATTATACTATTTCTGGAATAATACTCTCCACATAGATATTTGCATGCAACCAAAAGGCTGATCAACATGATTGATCAATAGAAATACAAAAAAACACCCCCCTGAAATTTCCAGAAACTATGGTTTTTACGGGTAACAGGAGGAAAAAAAAATACTCCATGATTTTCTTATCAAGACTGCAAAAACTCCGAAATGGTTTTTAGGATGTAATCTTGGTTTGGCAACATCTACAAACACCTCTACAAGAGATGCCCAGTCTTTTCTCTTTGAAGCTTTAGAGAAGTCTTCTTGTAACTTCAGGCCTTTTGGGATTGGCATTTACAGTTTTGTTGGTTTTAAATGGTGCACACTATTTTTTTTCCTGTCACGAATCCACTGACCTCATGCACTGAAAACGATCCTTTGGTCGACGACATCAAAACGCTGTGTGTTGCGCTGTCAATAGCGAAAGTCATCAAAGCTCGGCTTTCCTTTTGAGAGAGAAAACAAGGCAAGGGCGCACCATGAAGTTCAGCAAGGATACTAAGATGATATCAATCTGTCCAGTCAGGAAGCAAAACCACTACCAGTGGTACAAACAGATGTTCTGGAGAGACAACAACAAGATATCCAAAAAAGGGGAATAGTTAAGCTATAGATCGTTTTGTTTTTCTCTGCCGTTTACCTCAATTCAATTCAGTTTTATTTATATAGTTTCCTCAAGGAAATATTCAGGAGAACATCTCAACAATTACATGACAGAGACGTCAAACATATGGCCCAGGAAAACTCCAATCTGCCCTCTGCTGGACAGCATTGGAAAATGTGAAGGAAGGCGAAAAGTGACTTTTTACAGTTTTATCTTTACTGATAAAGACGTATAACATGGCTAATAATGCGAAACCAGTAATTAGGTCAGTGTTTCCCAATCTTTTGGAGCCACGGCACATATGTCACATTAGAAAAAATCACACGGCACACCACCAAACAAAAATATCACAAAAAGCATATTGATCTTTTTTTTTTTTTGGATCGGTTTGTCCCCAGTATACCTTTTTTGCTTTCTTCTGACCACTACTCATGCTAGGGCCTTTATCTGGGTCAGAATTTTCTCCAGGACCCAGGTCAGATTGACTACTTTCTGTTTTCAAATCTTTATCTATTGCTACTGTAGTCTCATACAGGACTATTATGTAGTTTCTTCTTTGTCTTCTTCTGTTTCACTGGCAGTTGGCAACCCATTTAACTAGAGCAGGTAGTTGTACTGCCCTCTAGTGGCAGAGAATGTATTTGTTCTGCCCATTGGAACCAGATAATCTTCCACAGTGGTGGGAAAACAATGATTTAGATAATCTGTAGTTTTAAACATTTATTTGTTATAATTTAAGCCCTTTACAGTTTTTACATTTTAATTTTATTTTAGAGTCATAATGAAATATGTCCTTCAGTAACGACAACAGTTTTATGTAGAAAAACTGAAATGTTAAAATTGCACTTCTTTTCCTTATATTAAGATATTTCAAATTAAACTTCTTGATAGTAAATTAAGTTTCACTGATATGGCCCACTTAATATCAAAGTGGGATGTATCTCAGCCACAACGTAAAATTGGTCTGACATCTGTGCCCTATGAACAAGCACCTAGCAATAGTGGGATGGAAAAGCTTACTATTAACATTAAGAATCGGGTAACTTGTCCTTTGTGCAAGAAGGAACTGTACCAGAGCCCTACAAAAAAAAGACCTCCAGCAAGCTACTCACATGCATGTTTTTGCCCATGCTGTCCAAAGGAACCATCTGGGGCCATTCACAAAGCCCTGATTGTTCACAAGCTGATGTATCTACATTTTCTGTGACATTTGTATGAAAACTTCTTAGGGAATTTGACAAAAGCTACCATCAATGTTTTGGGATGATTTTTGTCACCCAACATTATAAAAGCCTTCGATTTACCTTTTCCTGAGCTGCAGTAGGGTCTGTGATAATTTGCCCATCTGTGCTGATGGCACACGTCACCCCGCAGAAGAGGCATTTCATGGGCAATCCCGCATCCATAAGAGCCATACATGCAGCATTCAAACAGCAAGACAGTAGCTGAGGAACAGGTAAGGAAGAATACTCACAGGAAACGTCTCAATTTTAAAGCCCTAGTTGCAGATTTGATATAAACCCCAAAGCGCGCAGCAGCACAGAGTTTTACAGAAGGATACTGAACCATCATCATGCAACACCTGAAGAATGAGAGTGAGCGAGGAGCGTGGATGGAGCGTCAGGAGCAGAGAGGCCTCGCAGGTTTCTCGCACACACTGCTCCTGCGATCGTTCCCTTACACCTAGAAAACAAAAAAAAATCAAGGTGAGCGGAAAGCTCACGTACCCCACACTGTGGTGAGCTGTGGCATAGCAGCTTTTCCACAGCAGAAACCCTCATAAAACATGCATCTAGATATCAAGATGCAAAAGGTCCACAAAAAGGTCCAAAAAGAGAATGCACTGCTGCATAATTAACATTTTTACCTCTTAAAAAAAAAAAAACTTACTTGGCAGCCCGACTTTGGGCTGAACCAACACCTCCATGGTCGCTCGGTCATAGATCTCCTTGCTGACTTTGACCTCAGCTGGTCCATACACTCCAGCCATCACACTCGTGTCTCCTTCAGACAAGAACAAAAAGGAGCATTATTCAATATTTAACACTGGAGAATTAATGATGTCTTCACCCCATCATCAGTCCAGAGTGCAGCAGTTAGGCTGCTAACACGACTAATTAGCTCTCACAGTCACCCATACTCTTGCCGTCTTCCGGTGAAATTCAGAATTTCTGTCAAAAAACGTACTAATTGCATACTAAGCCCTTCATCATCAGGCTCCTACTTATGTAGCACAATTGCTGAGATCTTATCCCAGGTGTCAGCCTTTCAGGGATTTTTAACTGTTCCGCGCTCTTGTTTAAAATCCAGAGGTGACCACGCTTTGAAGTCGTAGTACCAAAAGTTTGGAACATCCCTCCTTCTTCCATCACGAAGGTTGAACCAGTGTTTTTTTTTTTTTTAACTGACTACTGAAAACTTGTTCCCTTAGGCTAGCCTTCTCTGTCTATATAGTTGTTTGGGGTGAAAAAATCAAAGCCAATATTTTACACATATGCAGGTACATTCTGTAACACCTTCTGTAATAGACATGATATATGTTTAAATTACATCAAATGCATCAAGTATACATGTTTCATATAAACATAGTCTTTAACTTTATTTTCTTTAGCCCAAATAATTAAACTTTTAATTACGTAAAACATGTAAATTTTGATTTTATGTAGTGGTTATTTTTACACACTAAACGTCACAAATCGCTCACATCCGGTGACAGTAGAATTGTTCATATTATTGCTCACAACTCACTGTTGATCTCTCTCTCTCGCCACTGTCACTCCTCTTCCCAAACGACCAAATGTCATGTGTTGCCATTTAAGTTTTTGATTGGTCAACATGGTACATTTTTTTCCACCAATAGGAAAGTGGTGGGGTTTTTTGTTTTTTCCACTGTGCTTAGAAAATGCAGTTTTTACCTTTTCTTGTTATATAGTTTTAACTTTAACTTTTAACTAAAGCTGGCCCACCACGGCGGATCATCTGGAGGAGGGGTTAATACTGTGCAATGAATTTATTTTATTAATTAATCGCAGCTAGGCTCAAAGTGTTAATGGTAGCTTACTTTAATAAACAACACTGTCTTATGCAAAAGTCAGATGGCACTAGGGGTGGCAACAGATTATTTTAGGGTGGCACATGCCACCCAATGCCACAACAGTAGATCCACTCCTGAGTCTCATTATTATATTATTTTGACAAATAGTTCAATATATCTTATATTCAGTGATGGGAGTAACGGCGTTATAAGTAACGGCGTTAGTTTTTTTCAGTAACGAGTAATCTAACTAATTACTATTTTTATCGTTACAACGCCGTTACCGTTACTAACAGAAAACGCGATGCGGTCGTGTTAATTTTTCAACAAACCAGACGGTTAAAGCTGTGTCTTCATCTTACCGCACCTTATATCAGTAGCACGGAAGTAGCGTTTACGTAAGTAATCTGGGCGCTACAGATTTAAGCAGCTGCGCGCTCCCGCGGACAACAATCACTTTCTAGCACAACACCTGAAGCTAAGGGGGGCAAAACAATCACATAAGGGGTGCTGTTTGACTGAGGAAGAATAAAGTAGTCGTGGTAAGGCAATCGCATGACCACTTACACAGTTTTTAAATTGTGCTGATAGGCCACGTAAAACCAGAGTCATAATAAATCAATATATACGCGGTGATTTTACCTGAATACTTTCGTCACGTTTACTGTCTAAGGACAGCGCTAGCAAGTACTCTCTGCTTATGATCAAAACCAAAAAACAGCCCTTTGGTGTTGGTGGGAAAATGTACAATGTCGACCAATCAAAAAATGATATGGACACATGACATTTGGTTTAGGAAGAGGGGGAAGTTTTAGGAATGACGTTGAGAGAGAGAGAGATTTGAGACGTGAGAGATTTGTGACGTTTAACGTGTTTGGAGTGTGTAGTTAGTGTGTTGTCTTGTGTAGTTAGTGTGTAGTGTAGTGGGTAGTTCTGTGCAGTGTGTCAGAACAATGACGCGATGCTGTCTCCAGGTAGAAAACAGGAGGAAAACATCTCTTGTTGTCAGACCTGCAGGTATCAGGCTTGTGATGTTCTCCTTTATAGTGGACAGAAATTATTTTTTTGGAGTGGCATAAATAATTTGTTTGGCATCCTGTTTAGAGCACCTGATTGTTCTGTAAATAGCTTGAAATGATTATTTTAAAAAAAAAAAAAAACAAGGTAAATGACTGCAAATAACTTTGTTTGCAAATCTTGTGTAAAGGATTTTAAAATTGACAATTTATATTTACATTTAAAGTTATGAAATATAATTCAATAAACATGTTTGTGGTTGTTGCAGTAAAAATATTACTTTTTCTACTTGGATTTTATTTATTTTTAAATATTTTATTATTTTTGTCTGATTTTAGATAAATTGTGTTAATACAGTTTATCAAAATAAAAACATAACCTTAAATTCAGACATGTGAGGTTGTGCTGAAAAGAATGATACCAAACAAGGCAAAGCAAATAGTTTTTAAAAGGTAAAATGTAGAGTTAACATCAAAAGTAGTCACAAATGGCCAATTATACTCTGGACCCCAGAGGGTAAACATTTTTTAAAGTTACTTTTCTAGTAATTAATTACTTTTAGAATCTTGTAACTCAGTTACTAACTACTTTTTTGAAGAAGCAACTAGTAAATATAATTAATCACTTTTTCAAAGTAACTTGCCCAACACTGCTTATATTACAAAAGCACATTGAAGCATGCTAAAACCCCCGAGATAAAAAAAAAAAGAATAATTATAATAATTATTATAATTTTTCGAAAATACCCCCCGTCATACTTTCATTTTATTGTCACTCATAAAGTTGAAGAACTTCATGTCAGTAGCTGGAGTGTCAGGTTTATTTCCAGAGATGTTGCCTAGTCTTCCTCTGTCCGTTAAATCCAGTTTAGAGGCAAGAGGTAAATAAAAGCCCAGATAAATGGTTTTTAAAATTAGCGTTACCTTGGACGAAGGAAGCAGAGCCATCAGGTCGAGACAGCAAGCTCTGTTCACAACCAAAGTCTCTCAAAGAAACAGTTGGGGAGCCGCGGACCTCCATCGTGGAGAAAGCAGCTTTGTCGCAGGCGGATGGCGTCAACTGTTTTCCCTCTAGTTTAGGCTCCTTACTGATGACATCAGAAGGAGGAAAAAATGTTAGGTTTCATAAATAGTTATTTCAAAAGAAATGTGGATCTGTAATATATATCTATGACAACGAAGAAGAAATATTGTTTTTTTATTATAATTCACGTTTTCCTGACGCAATCTGACGCCTTAGTTTGGGTTAATATGATTGACGTATTTTGAAAGTCCCGGAAGTGTAGTATCCGTATATTGGTCTGTGAGGTTAACAATAATGTGTAGCTATCTCCAGAGCTTGATTCTGTTCATCTGGACGTGGCGTTTTCACTGATCAATGGCCATGAGTACCATTCACAGAGAGTTGGGGAATGGCTGCAATCACAGCATTGTAAGATGTGTAGTTACTCACGATGACAACCAGATGGCAAATAGCAGCCGCATTTAAACACAACGAGTCCAACAGTCATTAAACCTGTAATTTTCTTTTTTCCCTTATTCGTTTTAACCATCACCAGAATTGTATCTACATCGGTTAATTTACTGCTTTTAACAGCTGATCTTTCACTGGCATGATATGAAATGCAACCATAGTTCCTGCTACTACCACTAGATGGCGATGAAAATACTCGTGGCCAATGACTGTAGAAAACTGTTTTCTACAGTCATTGTGCAGTACCTCACTGTGACCACAAGATGGCAGCAGAGTAGTTTTGTTCATCAGTTCTTTCATACTGCCTGAATGTGTCTTTTCTCTTTTTCTTTCTTTCCTGTGGCATAGTTACTCCCTGACTCTCTAACTTTGTTGCCAGTTATCGCCAGACTTACAGGTATGGATAAACTAATCAGGAAGGCCACCTCTGTTCTGGGATGCACCCTGGACCCAGTGCAGGTGGTGGGAGACAGAAGGACTCTGGCCAAAACAACATCTCTGATGGACAGAGTCTCCCACCCCATGCATGTAAATGTTGCTGAACCGCAGAGCTCCTTCAGTGACAGACTGCTGCATCCCAGATGCCTGAAGGAGTGTTTCTGCAGATCCTTCCTCCCTGCAGCTGTCAGACCGTACAATCGGAACTACTTACAACAAAAATAGTGCAACTTTTCTGATGTTAACATCTAATCAACCATAAACTACTGCTGTTGTAACTGGAACATTACTTTTCTCAGTTTATATATACTAACTTTTTTTTTTACACTACAACCTAGTTTGCCACTTATCCATACTCTACTTTTAATAACTGTACAGTAATGTTTGGTAACTCTTACTAACTCTTGTCCATGATGTAAATAAGTTAGAAATTTGCGTTCTTCTGTTCTGTGTCCTGTTCTGTTTGTATATGTAAATTTTTGCTGCTTCTACAAAAGAATTTCCCCTAGTGGGACAATTAAAGGATCATTCTATTCTATTTTATTCTATTCTATTCTATGTATGTACGTACCTATGTATGTATGTATTTATTTATTTATTCTTTTTCTTCTTTCCCCTTTTAATTTTGATATGTATCTTACCTGTATAATTTAGAATAGAATAGAATAATCCTTTAATTGTCCCACAACGGGAAATTTGGGTGCAACAGCAGCAAGAACGACACATGTATAAACAAACAGTACACAAGACACAGAACAGAGACATACACAATTGTTACATATTTACATGAAGGACAATGGTTACCAAAAACTGAGTACCGTACTGTTATTAGATTAATAATTAAATACAGATAAGATAAGAGGCCACCCTGGATGTAGTGTGAATTGGTTGATAAAATAGTATCAACTGATAGTGCAAGTTACAGCGCTGATGTAAACATCTATGATTGTTGGGAGCAGTTCTGATTGTACAGTCTGACAGCTGCAGGGAGGAAGGACCTGCGGAAACGCTCCTTCGTGCATCGAGGATGCAGCAGTCTGTCACTGAAGGAGCTCTGCAGTTCAGCAACATTC
>VUQR01003715.1:2777-28586 GCA_015108515.1 Hemichromis elongatus
GTATGACTTGCTAAAATTATCTTGAAAATTCCCAGATTAAATGCATCTATTTATTTTTCTCTTTTTTCAGAAAATATACAAGGAAGCCGTTGAGGATATTTTCAGAAAAGGCTATGACCTTAAGCCCGATGCTGTCTCTATTGTTGCTGCCAAACATGGAAGAGAAATCATCAGCGATGTAGGTGACATTGTTTTTCCTTCTCTGTTGTTGAATTTATTTGCTTAAATTTATAGCGTTAACTTTGATTTCACACGCGCTCGCCACGCAGTACAAGTACAAGACGGGATACCGTAAGCAGGTGGGTCACCACATCGGGGCCCTCAGCGTCCAGGACGACCCTCTAATCGTGTTGGCCCTCAACTCAGGCAAAATCGCCAGTGATGTTTTGTACAAGAAGGACTTCAACAAGTCCAAGACCAAGTTCCACCTGCCAGTGGACATGCTCAATCTGGAGCTGGCCAAGAAATGCCAGATCCAAGTCAACGACTTCAACTACAGAACTCACCTGCACAACTGGACCTGCCTGCCAGACTCCAATGATGTGGTTCAGGCCAGAAAGGCTTATGACCTGCAGAGTGATGTAAGTACTTCTTATTTTTTGCTGAATATTAGATTCAGTCTTTGTCTTCTGTGGCTTATCTGTAGCCGTGACCCGTGGTTCTTCTTTTCCTTCTGCTTGCAGGCTGTGTATAAGGCTGACATGGAATGGATCAAGGGAATGGGATGGGTGCCAATTGGTTCAGTTGATGTGGAGAAAGCCAAGAAAGCAGCAGAGATTCTGAGTGAGAGAAAGTATCGTCAGCATCCCAGCAACTTCAAGTTCACTGCTCAAACAACTGACATACCATATGCCCTTGCTCAGGCCAATGCCCAGGTTATGGACAAGGTACAGATAGCACATCTTATCCATTACTGTTTCAGTTCGAGCCAGGTCTTTAAAAGTAGTACATTAAGAGTATTAGAGGTTCTTTTTTGTGTCACACTAATGAAACTAACGTAGAAAGATCTTTTTATTTTGCATGGTTTTCAGTCATTATATGTATACTGAGTACATTCGTCTGCTTTTTACAGAAAGCCTACATTGCTGCCTGGGAGAACGATAAGACCAACATTCATGTAATGCCTGACACCCCAGAGATCCTCTTGGCCCAGCAGAATAAACTCAACACCAGTCTGGTAATACAGTCTCTTCTTGCATAGTTTTTACAGCGTGCTAGCACAGTACAAATCATTATGTTTTGTATCTTGATGAGCTGTCTGGGTTCTTCGTCATTGGTACTGCACTTTTGATTAAGAGTGTATCAAACATGAGACCCTAAAAGCATTATTCTTTTATCCCCAGAAATTTTATCGTGAAGGCTATATGGAAATGATCAATAAAGGATACTACCTTCCCAAGGATGCAATCTCTGTTTTATCAGCCAAGGCTTCCAGAGACATCGTCAGTGATGTAAGTTTATGTTTCCTTATTTGTATTTTTTGGGGTTTTTCAGTTTGTTTTTTTGTTTTTTGTGTTGCATTACCACAGTAATGTAGTGTTATTTGAAATTAATTTTGAAACTGATGCATTATTTTTATCCATATTTTCAGTACAAATACAAGGCTGGTTTCCGCAAGCAGTGTGGCCATCACATTGGTGCTCTCAGTGTGAAAGACGATCCGCTAATTATGCTGGCCGCTAATGCAGCAAAGATTGGCAGCGACAATGTCTATAAGAAAGACTTTAACAAGACCAAGACCAAGTTCCACCTCCCAGTAGACATGCTGACAGTTGAACTGGCCAAGAAATGCCAGCAGCAAGTGAACGACTTCAACTACAGAACGTACTTGCACCAGTGGACGTGCCTGCCAGACTCCAATGATGTTGTGCAGGCTAGAAAAGTCTATGATTTGCGGAGTGATGTAAGTACATGCTGAACTTGCAGAGTTAAAGCACGAAGGAAGGATTTTGTTGTTTTTGTTAGTTCTTTTCACGTTCTTGCTGTCACTTCATTTATACAAGCGACGGAGCATAAAGGAAGTCGTCTTTGTTTTCTTGAACATGCAAAACTTTTTGTATTTGTAATGGATTGCTCAGTTATTTTCAAAACATTTAAGCCTGTATCTCTATCATCATCTATCTCTAGCTGATTAAATAGACTTTTTCAGTCATCCACAGTTCAGGTGACAAATTTAACCCATGCATGAACAAATTCTGCATTTAATTATGTTCAAACTGATTTTTGCGTTTGTAGGCTGTGTACAAAGCTGATCTGGAGTGGCTTAGGGGATGCGGCTGGTCGCCTCATGACTGTATAGATGTCATCAAAGTGAAGCATGCCCAGACTATCCTCAACGAAAGGCTTTACCGCCAGCCCCCAAGTACGGTCAAGTTCACCAGTGTCGTTGACCTCCCAGCTATTGTCTTGTCCAAGCAAAATGCTGAAAACCTCAGTGATGTGAGTAACACCTTTCTGTAGTTTTTTGTCTTTTCTTTTTCATTTTGCAACATAAATATTTGATATAAATATCAGTTCAAAAGAAGTGGATAAGATGAAGCAGTTAATGCTCTTCTTTTTTCTCTCTGACAGAGGAAATATAGGGAAGTCTGGGATAAAGACAAGCTCACCATTCATGTGCCACCCGACACACCCACCTTTGAACTCGCCAAGGCCAATGCTGTTAATATCAGCAACGTACGTTTGCGTTTACTTTACCTGTGTTTACTTTTTAACTTGTTCACGCAGATGCATGCTTCATTTGTTGATTTTTTTTTTCTTGTTCTGTGCAGAAATTGTACACAAAGGCATGGGATGACCAGAAAGCAAAAGCCTACCATATCAAGGAGGATGCTATCTCTGTACTGAAGGCAAAAGCTTCCAGAGATATTAGCAGTGATGTAAGTTAAAGAAAAACAACACTAACATTAACACATTATCTACTTGCTGACTACTTCTAGTTTTACTTGCATTAACCTTTCATTTCTTCTCCATTAGTACAAGTACAAGACAGGATACCGTAAACAGGTCGGTCACCATATCGGTGCTCGCAGCATCCACGACGACCCCCTGGTCATGCTGGCTCTGAACTCAGCCAGGATCGCCAGTGATGCTCTGTACAAGAAGGACTTCAACAAGTCCAAGACCAAGTTCAACCTGCCGGTGGACATGCTCAATCTGGAGCTGGCCAAGAAATGCCAGATTCAAGTCAACGACTTCAACTACAGAACTCACCTGCACCAGTGGACCTGCCTGCCAGACTCCAATGATGTGGTCCAGGCTAGAAAGGCCTATGATCTCCAGAGTGATGTAAGTTTATAGTTGTGCAGATAGGTAGTATACTACCAGTCCAAAGTGTCAGTACAGTCAGAAAGTAGAGAACAGAACATAAATATTTATTTAATGTTAATCTTTTTACTCATTTTATTTTACTTGTTGAGCATCCAAATACACGTTTTACTTTGTTTTTACAGTCGATAAAATACATTAAAAATTTTCACTTGTTTTCACTCTTCAGTCCAGTTCATTCAGCTACAATGTTTCAAAAGTGCCTTTTTGCTTTTGTCCTACAGTGTACACTGTTGCCCAAATTATATGCCTACTGTTTTTTCCTCAGGCTGTATACAAAGCTGATATGGAGTGGCTACGTGGATGTGGATGGATGCCACATGAGTCCGTAGAGGTGTTGAAGGTGAAGCATGCGCAGAAGATCCTGGCTGATGTAAGTTTGTACCTTACTAAGACTTGAAAACAAATAAATAAATGTGTTTGCTCACTAAATTGTTTTTTTTTTATTATTTCTTTCTTGTATAGAGAGGCTATCGGATCAAGTTGGATGAACAGCAATTCATGGTTCCAGCTGACAGAATTGACTTAGTCCGTGCCAGGAATGCTGCTGAAGTCCTGAATGAGGTGGGAATGATTGTCTGTCATCAAAATGCTGCTTGGTTTTTACTTTTTGTTCTTAATGTGATCCATATGGCAGGATAATGCTAGCTGGTTGCTGAATTTTGATCTTTCACTTTGCTCAGGCTAAATATCGTGAGGCCTGGCACCAGGACAAGACCAAGTACTCATTGGTGGACACACCAACTCTCGCCACAGCCAGAGAAGTGGCGAAGAATGTTCACCCGGTAAGTCCGGTTTCATATAGGGAGGCATTTCCTACATATTGTAATTTAGCACATTTCTGCCTTGTGCAGATCCTGCTTTATTATTATTAGCAAAATGAGTAATACATTATGAAAAGCCTATGAATGATTTTCATCTTTTGTAGAAACTGTACACCAAAGAATGGGATAAGGTCAAAGCTACAGGATACTTCATGCCCCCAGATGCTGTACCAATCAAGCAGTGCATCCAGACAACTCGTGTGCAAAGCAAAGTAAGTAGTGGGATCAAATTCAATCAGGTTTGATTTAACAGACAACTTAATAATGTTGTAAAAATAACTTTTTTTTGCCTGTCGTGTAGCATAAATACCTGGAGGCATACCGTAAGCAGGTGGGCCACCACATCGGTGCTCTCAGCATCCACGACGACCCTCTGCTCATGTTGGCCTTGAACTCAGCCAAGATCGCCAGCGATGCTCTGTACAAGAAGGACTTCAACAAGTCCAAGACCAAGTTCAACCTGCCAGTGGACATGCTGCAGTTTGAACTGGCTAAGAAATGCCAGATGCAGGTCAATGATGACAACTACAGAACTCGCCTGCACCAGTGGACCTGTATGCCAGATCAGAACGATGTTATCCAGGCTCGCAAAGCCTACGATCTGCAGAGTGATGTAAAGCATATTTTTAACTATTAATCATATCCACATAATAATCTGACAGAAACTTCAGTCTTGACTTCCTAACGTGCATCTTGCTTTCGATCTTTAGCACATCTATAAGGCAGATCTGGAATGGCTCCGAGGCTGTGGCTGGGTAGCAGCTGACTCTGTTGAACACGTGAAGGTCAAGAAGGCCCAAGAGATTCTCAATGATGTATGTTTGCTGCATTACATGACATTCAACTTCTTTTTTAGCTGTTTTTCTTTAGTCACATTTTGAGTCATTGTATCCTACCTCACTACTCTTTTATTTACAGAGACTTTACACGAAGAATGCCAAAGAAGGTTTTGGAAAATTCACCCTGGTTGTGGACCGGCCTGAGATAGTCTTAGCAAAGATCAACGCTGCCAACCTGAGTGATGTATGAAAAAATCTAATATTTAAAATGATCACTCTCAATTGGAAAGGCAATAAGCAATAATCTAAAAAAAAAAAGTTGTTGTTTTTTTCTCTAATAGCTGAAGTATAAAGAGACCTTCAATGCAGAGAAGGGTCATTACATTGGCTCAGATGATACTCCTCAACTGGCCCATAGCAGGGAGGTGGCTAAGATCATCAGTGAGGTAATGTAAAAATAAAAATCTAATCCTTTCTGCATTTATAATTTATTTATGATAAGTTCTGTGTTATATACACATATTGATCCAGGCTTTTCTTAAACTTTGTGTGTTCCTTTTGTGGTTTTAGAAACTCTACAAATTGAACTGGGATGAGTCTAAGGCTACAAGCTACCAGCTGAACCATGAATACATCCCACTGGTCATCTCCAAGAAGAGCAGGGACATTGCCAGTGAGGTGAGTGTCTTATATTTCTTTAGAACTGCGATAAGGTTATTATAACATTAACATCATATTTTTTTATTCTTGCACTATTGAGATTTTTTATCTTTCTAAACACCATTAGGTGAAGTACAAGGATACCCATGAAAAGGCCAAAGGTCACTACATGGCTGGAACCCTGGTGGACTTCCCTGAAGTGATGCGCTGTGGACAGCAAGAAAAGAACAAGCCACCGGTGATATATTTAAAAATATAGTACAGTATAAAAATACTACACCACAACTGAGAAATAAGAAACAATAACTAACAAAAAGCACTCAAAGAGGCAGCTCACTCTCTGGACAGCATTCACAGTAAACAGTATTTTTTTGGATTGTTTTGTATATTTTGGGGCCCACTTAGAAGAAAGGCAGATGTAAAATATATAAAAGTAAGGTCAGAGCTCAAATGTGACACGATAATTGGATACAAATTTTAATGTAATATTTAGAATCCACATATAACAGCATAATGTCCTTAATGGTGACAATACAACAAAAGCAGTAAAATTTTAAGCAAAGTTTTAAAGATAAAAGAGATTTGACCTTATTTAATCTTGAAGCAGAGGTCACAGGTCCAAAGTATATAATATAGTAATTCATTATGTCTGAAATATAACCTCCTTGGCACAGGTAATAAAATATATTAGACAGAAGGATAGCAGCAAGAGATAAAGGAAAGGTTTATAAGACAGCAGTGAGGCCTGCTGTTATGTAGGATTTGGAGAATTGTGACACCGATGGATAAAGGTGAGTATATTAGAGGAACAGCTTTAGTCGAGTACCATAGTTTGGTGATGAAGTTAGAGAGGCAAGGTTGAGATGGTTTGGATATGTGCCAGTAAGGGATAGTGGATATAGTAGAGCTGCCAGGCAGGAGCAAAAGAGGAAGACCTCAGAGGAGCTTCATGTAGTAGTGAGGGAGAACATGCAGTGAGTCAGTGTGACAGAGGAGGATGCTGGGGATCAGGTGAGATGGAGTCAGATGATCCGCTGTGGCGATACCTAAAGGGAGTAGCTGATAGAAACTGGATAGATGCCACAATGTGTGTATCACTAAGTATATAGAATAAATACGTCTCAATGTATTAATTTTATTTTAGAGATCATAGACTGCATATAAGAATAGAGAAGATGGCGTTTGTGTAAATTGGTAATTAATTATTATTGTTTCTAACTCATCCTAAGGTCAATAGATATGTACCCTGACAGTTTTTGTTTATAAAAGTATTTTAGTTACCCTGATGGACTGACTTTGTATTAATCCATGTAAACTTTATTTCAGATTAATCTCTTTTAGTTTGCTAATCAGTAACTTTCTGTGCGTCTAAACAGAGGGTCTACCAGAAGGACTACCATCAAACCAAGACCAAAATCCACATGCCATCTGACATCATCGCTAACCAGGTAGCTAAGCGGTGCCAGGACATGCTGAGCGATGTTCTCTACCGCACCTACCTGCACCAGTGGACGTGCCACCCTGAGCAGGAGGACGCCATCCGTGCCCGGAAGACCAACGAGATCCTCAGTGATGTAGGTCCTTCTTCTGTGCTCGTCTGCTCCCTGCTTTGTGCCTGATTGTTGCCCAAGATCCCGAACAAACTTGTGTCAAATGAAGCATTATCTTGACATTATACAAAATCTTTTAAATCTGTTATTTGTGATCATTTATATTTATTTAAACGCCCTCTAATTTAACAAGAGGAAAGGTTATTACATGTCCCACATTAATCAATATATCTACCTGCAAGCAAATATATAATGTTGTACTTGCTTATTTTCATTTGATAGGTGTTCTATAAGGATGACCTGAACTGGATGAAGGGTATCGGTTGCTACGTGTGGGACACACCGGAGATTCTTCGTGCCAAGAAGTCCTATGACCTGCAAAGTGATGTGAGTAAAAACATGGGATTCCTGAGAAGCGTGTGGTTTATAAGGGTTTGGATTTTTTTTATTCGTGTGTGATAATTTCCTTATATAATATGTTCCCATATAGCTTAAATACAGAGAGAATGCCAAGAAAGAGTTCAACAATTACTCCATTGTGACAGACACCCCGTCTTATGTGACTGCTGTCCTGGGCCACACCTGGGCCAGCGAGGTGAGTGAGCTGCACTTTAAAAAAACTACAAAAATGAGCGTTTCAGTTTTGAATTCATACCGAGTGGATTAATGAAACATTGATCACTGGCAGCTCAACTACAGAGAGGCGTATCAGAAGGAGAAGCACATCTACACCACGGTTCTGGATACCCACGATTACACCAGATGCCAAAATTTCAAAGAAATCTTCAGCAACGTAAGTGGAGATCCAGTAAAAATGTCTCTCCTCCTGTGACTGATAAGAAGTGATAGATATCTGTAAATGACGTGTTTATCATTATGTTCTGGCTTCTTTCTTTTGACAGAAAAACTACACCTCTGCCTGGGACAAAATCAAAGCCAAGAGTTACCAGATTCCACATGACGCAAACGCTTTGCAGCACGCTAAACAGCAGAAGATTATTCTCAGCAATGTACGTTTGAGCTTTTATTTCATATTGTTGTTATGATGATGTTCAATTGCTGACCTTTACAAGAGAATACGAATCTTCTCTCCCGTTCAGGTGAAGTACAAGGAGGACTACGAGAAGTTCAAATCCCTCTACAGTCTGCCCAAGTCACTCGAGGACGATCCTGGAACCGCTCGCTGCGTCAAAGCTGGAAAGCTCATACTAGACGTAAGCTCCGTTTGTTTCGGCCTCTCACCTTCCACGTGTTGACATTTCTTTTGATAAGCAATTGAGCGGCTGTGTTGTTTGATTAGCTTTATATTACAAAAACATGCATCCCTGTGTAGATGTTATCGTACATGTGAGAGCTGAAAGAACCATCTGTTTCTCCGTCATTGCAGCGTCTGTACAAGGAGAACTATGAGAAGACCAAGGCCAAGAACCACATCCCCCCAGACATGTTGGATATCCTGTCTGCCCGCAGTACCCAGAATGCAGTCAGCGAGATCAACTACCGCAAGTACCTGCACCAGTGGATTTGCATGCCTGACATGCAGATGTACGTGCAGGCACGCAAAGTAAATGAACAGCTCAGCGACGTAAGTAGCAGTCCTCACCTTTGATGTACTGTGCTTGTTACTGCTTATTTTGCCAGCTCTATCATTCTCTGTGGTATGATCCTTTAAGTTTACATTTTATATTTATGAGAGTATTGAAAATCTGTTAAAGCACACTGAGTTTTTTTCTATTTCCTTTTTCTTTATTTCTTAAAAAATATGAAAGGTCAGACTGTTTTGTTGCCTTATTGTATGTAAAATAGATCAAATAGCCACATTCTTGAGTATAAGTATGCACTGAACCACCACACTTTATGTCTCCCCAGATCTTCTACAAGGATGATCTGAATTGGCTAAAAGGTATTGGTTGCTATGCCTGGGACACACCAGAGATCATCCGTGTCAAGCATGCTGGTAATCTTCAGAGCGAGGTTAGCCCAAGCAACATACTCGTTCTCCATCCGCTTCATTGTTGTTTATAAACTTAGTTTATCTCCTTTATGATGATTTCGCCCTAACAAATGATGGCTCTGTTTAATTTTCGATTCTAGAACAAGTACAGAGCCAAAGGCAAAGACGCTTTCAAAGAATATTCCGTGGTGACGGAGACTCCGGTGTACGAGACCGCCAAGCAGAACGCGCAGAACCTGAGCGACGTAAGTGATTTTATCGTCCCAGCTTCACGGTATTTCCTTTATTATGTCAAAACTGTCAACTCAGTAGTTTGTTAACTCAACAAACAAAAATAAGTAAGATCGCAGATCTCAATATTTCCTTTTTTCTTTTCTTTTCCCAGCTGCACTACCGCTATGATTACAACGCCAATATCAAGGGCACCAACACCGCTCCGGCTGTTACCATTGAAACAGAAAGAGCCCGTCAGACCAACTACATCCAGAGTGATGTAAGACAGCATTTCAGCATGCTTGTTTAGCAATTATTATCATATCTTGTATAGTATTAATATTTTACATTTTTAATAAATAATGAAAGGAAGTGGCATGCTTTACACATAAACCTTCTACTAGTGGGCAGTCATTTGAATTTTTATAATTATGCTCTTTTATGAGGGATTATTATCAGGATTTTAAACTAGTATTGTTTATTCAGCATGTGCATCTGTTGGTATATGTGTGTTCCATGTTGAGAAAACATCTTCTCCCATCTTCTCTACTTCTCTTAGAACTTGTACAAAGAAGCTAACAAGAGCTTCATGCCAACTGGTTATTCGCTGCCTCATGACACCCCCCTCATCAAGCAGGTTAAGTTGAACACTGTTGTCACCAGCAATGTAAGTCTTCTACACGCTTGGACAGAACAGAATTTTTTGATTTCCGGTAATTTGATGTCACTGAATCACGCACTTTTGTGTTTATCCTTGCAGGTGAAATACAAGGAGGCCTATGAGATGGTGAAGGCTAAAGCCTACACTCTTCACCCCGAGGGTGTTAACTTCGTCACTGCAAGGAAGGCTAACAAGATCATCAATGAAGTAAGATTAGTTGAGCTGGAGCTACTGTTACAGATTAATGTGTCATTTCCTTGTGATGGATGTTAAATGCTGCATAAAACAGTGGCGTGTATGTGTTTCTTGCTTCTCCAGCGTTTGTATCGTGAGATGTACCACAAGCAAAAGGACAAGATCCACACAACCTACGACACTCCTGATATTAAACAAGTCAAGATGAACCAGGAGCACCTCAGTGATGTACGGGCACGCACAGATTAGATCATTCATGTTGCTGTTTTTTAAAAAATTTCATGTTGTAAGATGGACTTTTTTTTGTTCCCTTCTTACTCTAGTTGTGCTACAAAGAGAAATACTACAACAGCAGAGGCCAGCTGATATCGATGCCCATAACGCCTGAGCTCATGCACTGCCACCACGTCAATGAGATCACCAGCGATGTATGTAAAGACTAAAAAAAAAACTAGACTAAACCTTTACAAGGTCGAGTTTAAAGATGTTTTTTAATGTTTTGTTTTTAAAATTGCTTTGTGTTTTTTAGCTGAAATACAAAGAGGATCTGATGTGGCTGAGAGGCATCGGCTGCTTCTTGTATAACACCCCAGAGATGGTTCGTGTCCGCGACGTCACCAAATTCAGGGTACGTCTTTTTGGATGGAATGGATTGTTATTTTTCATTTCCAATGCATATTCAGGCATCTGCATCATTCATATAAACTATTTTTCTTTTTTCTCTTATAGGTGAACTATCCAGTGGAGGCTAAGAAGAACCTCGCTAAATTCTCCGTGGTCCTGGACACGCCCGAGTATAAGCGTGTGACTGAGCTGAAGACGCACATGAGCAACGTGAGTTGGCGTCATTGTATCATACCTTCATGTGATCTGCTTTCCAAACAAAGATGAAAATCTAACTTTGAATAGATTGCAGTGTATTCTTAAAAAAAATGCCACACATTTAACTGAGCTTTTGACATTCGGCCTCTCTCTTTCTAGCTGATCTACAAAGCTCAGAGCAAGGAGGACATGGCTAAAGTCACCACCACTGTAGACTGTGTGGACATTCGGAGAGCCAAGTGGGCCCAGCAGCTGACTAACCAGGCAAGCTCAAATAAACACACGAATAACCGAATCTATTAAATGTATACGTGTGTCTTTCCTGATAATCTAATCAGTATTGTTTTCTTTCCACTACAGTACCAGTACGTAGATCTGGCTGCCAAACAAAGAGCTCATTTCACTCCAGAAATCAATACTCCAAATATGGGCCATGCTAGAAAAATGAAAGTGGTCTTCAGTGATGTAAGTCTGATCATTCGCTCTAAAATTCTTTATATTTTATTTTTTTTTATCTATTTCAGTGCTTTTGGTGTACTCACTTTGCCTAAATGATTGAAATTACAATCATTTCAGTCTCCTCTGAAGCCAATTTTTTAAGGTGTTGTGTCAATCGTTTCTTTCCTTAGAACAAATATAAAGAACAATATGAGAAGATGAAACACCGGTACACTGCCATTGCTGACACACCTCTCCTGATCCGTTCCAAGAAGTCCTACCTCCAGTCCAGTGATGTGAGTTGGCTCATTTAGGAAACCGATCAGTTAGTTTGCATTCTGGAATGATAGGAATCAGATTAATTGTTAACTATTGTTCCACTGAAAACAATGAGATTTCAAAGATTTCATTAGCTAATAGTGAATTTTATCTCATGTCAAAGTATAAAGATTGTTTTTGTTTATCAGATTTTACCCCTTTTACTGTACGAGTCAGTGTAAAATTGTAGATGCTCTAAATCACATTATGTGTGTTTGATGAATGCATTTTCTTCTTCGTTTCTTCAGCTGCGCTACAAAGAAACCTTTGAGCTTTCCAAGGGACACTACCGCACAGTGAAGGATGCTCTGGACATCACGTACCACCGCAGGGTCACTGATGACATCAGCGAGGTCGGCAGTTGAAATTAGCTGGCCTATTATTAATGATAAATGTCTTTATACATGTATGTGTTTCGAGCTTTTGCATCTCCGTCCTTCTCTCATCAGGTTAAATACAGAGAGAAGTACATTAACTCACTGGGTACCTGGAAGTCCATCCCCGATCGTCCTGAATTCTTCTTCAGCAAAATTGTCAGCGGTAACGTTAGTGACGTGAGTATTTAGAGCTCCTTAAAGAGTTTTCAGTACCATGAGCAATGACACACTATGCAACATTTAAATTAAATCTTATGTGTTTTTTAGGTCAAGTACAAGGAGGACCTGGATTGGCTGAGGGGTATTGGCTGCTTTGTATGGGACACACCTGAGCTGGTGCAGGCTGAGAGGAACAAGGCGCTGTACAGCGAGGTAATGCATCAGTGACGTTTAGCTTCATTTTTATTTATATGGCTCCTGTTTATGCTTTGCAGTATCTTTATATGCATCTTTATCAGTGTGTTATAGTTTCTGAATCTTCTTAATAGAAGTTTTATTGTTTGTCTGCAGAGACTGTACAAAGCTTCCTTTGAGAAGAACAGAGGCAACTTCAGGTATACCAGCGACACTCCATTCTTCCAAGCCGCCAAGCAAGCCTCGGTTCTCATAAACGATGTGAGTCCCGTCATTCTTTAACTTACAGTAATAAATAAAAAAAAAGAAAATTTAGTTTGTGAACGCATTTGTAAATCAATGAAACAGTTTGTCACGTTTCTATTTTTCTGTGCTTTTCTACTGGACTCTCAGCGTGGAGGTAAAACAACAGCAAATTCACTGTAGTAGTTTATTGTTGCCTAGATTGTTTATCACCGGCTGTTTTTGCGTTTGACCTTAAAGCCAAGTGTTTAAAATGTTTTCCTTTGTCCTTTACATCAGTCAGTTTTTAACCTTCCTTAAATTCCCAAAATGTTTCATCCACATTACAAGAGATGAAACATTTTGATCTCTGGGGACTGTTTTTTAACTGCCTTCTGACACTTTGAGCAGAGGGCTTACAGAGCAGCATATGAGAAGACCAGGGATAAGTTCACCATAACTACAGATGATCCTAGATACCAACTGGCCAGGGAGAACAAGAAGATGAGCCAGGTAAACGCCCTGGTCACGTGGTGCCGCCGGCCTGCCACCTCCGGTCTGGTCCCCGAAGAGCTCTGACACCGGTGCATGAGGTTGTCAGCAGGACTGCTGATGGTGGCCATCGCATGGCATTTATAGACCTCCCTATTCAAAAAACAACTCTTTCCCCTTTTGTATCAGTTTCTTCCTTTTTTGTCCCACACAGGTTGCTGTTAAAGTGCCACTCAAACAGCAGCTGGAGTGCTGAGTCTTGAGTGAGCAGTGCTGTCCTTCATCTGCTCCATCAGAAATGACAGTTTAATCACTAGCGCATTGACAATTCGATCCACTGGGCCAATCGGCTCACACTCGCTGTGGATGATCATCCTTGTCACTCTGAGGGCACAGATAAGGACAGGCAGCACCATCGTCACACTTGGATCTCCGGAGTTCTTCTCCAGTCCTCCCTGTGTTACTGCTGTTTTCCTTTTGTGTCCTCAACTATAGCATGCTGTGTGTGTGTTTGTATGTCATTGTGTATGTGGACAGAAAATGTATAAATCCAGAGCAAAGGATCTACTAAAGGGTGGCTGCAATGAGCTACTCCGCCCTGACATCCTCACAGCCCTTTACCAGACCACTATGGGCAGTAAGGTAAACAAAGAGAGAAGGGAAGCATGATAACTCTGATCCCTGTCCACAAACAGGCGCAAAACAGCCCATCCGTTGTATATCTTAAGACTCAAGTCATAGATGGAGGTGACTTTGTTCCTCCCTGCTGTTTGTGGACAAGGTCTTATCTAAATCTCCATCCTGCAGAAACTCTTTTCATCCAATCATTCCATTTAAAAGTGGCTTTAACTCCCACATAGTCCATCCTTCTTCCATGCTCTAATCCCTCCATCACTCATTTTCTTCTCTTCATGGGCCATACTTTACTGAAGCTTTAACACTGCACTGGTTGCCCAACTGCCTTTGAGCGATTTGGTATCTAAAGTAGAAATGCAGTAAAATTTAGCACATTCTACATTTGTTATTCTTTAGTTCACAGTTGCAATAATTGAGTTAAACTCGTATTTATTGAGGCCACACTACAGTGTACATGTAGCCTCAGATCCAGTACATAAATAATAAGATGGGATTGACTGCTGAACATCATAAACCACGTGGGCACCGCAGACTTCCATCGATGACGGTAACACATGTCACTGTCTTCTTTGTCACATGCCTAATGCATCCCTCCGTGCACGTGCGTCTCTCATCGAGCATGCTTATAAACTTTCCCATCGCTTTGTTTTCACTGAGTTGATGTTGCATATTGATTTAAGGCAATTATACCTACATGCTAGCCAACTCGCTCTGATGCTGTTAAAAAGCTATCCAAGAAAAAAAACACACAACATTTTTCCTTAAGCTTAGCTTAAATACGCAATAAGAGAAGAGGCTTTTTAAAGTTAGCACTATTATCTCAACTGACTCTTAAGAGATCATCATTTGGAGCTGAAACAGGACTTTTTTTGTAATCTATAGTAGTAATAGTGTATATGTCTAGTGTCTGCAAGAGTTTTTCAGATGTTTTCTTGGATAGTTTTTCTACCACTTTAGAAATTGCTTGTTATATTCATTAAAATAAGCACATTAATACTGCAGCATTTTTTTTTTTGGAATGATGCTGACTTTCCTTTGTTTCCACATTATCCTTGCTCTATCAGTGGAAGTATAGAGAGCAGTATGAACGTGCCAAGGACAAGTTCACCTCTGTTCTGGAGACTCCTGAGTATGAGGCCCACAAACGCAGCAAGAAGATCAGTGATGTAAGTGTTGTGTTTGCAAGGTTTCTATTATTCAGTTTAGATTGTCACAAGAAGTTGCTGTAAGTTGCAGTGGTGTTTTTGTGTTTAAATTTCACCTGTTATTATCTACATGTGCTTAGATCATCTATAAGATGGAGTATAACAAGACCAAGGCGAAGGCATACACCTTACCGTATGACACGCCACACCAGCAACACATGAAGAAGGTCAAGGAGATCACCAGCAATGTGAGTCTGCGCTGCACTTTTAAAATATTCTTTTTGCACAGGAAATCAAAATACGAAACGTGCTTTTGCATCTTTTACGTGTCTTACAGCTGAAGTACAAAGAGGTGTATGAGAAGAGCAAGGCCCACATCAACATGGACCCCGAAGCTCACGAGATCCGTGCCGCTAAGGAGGCCTACAGGAACATCAGCAACGTGAGCATCTTGAGTGCAGGAGTTTTAAAATGACATTTTTAAACCCAGATTTCTTACAGCATTTGATTCTGTTTTATTTTGCCGTATTTCTAGCTTAACTACAAGAAGAAGTACGAAGCAACCAAGAACCAGTGGATCTGGACAGCGGACAGGCCCGACTTCGTCAATGCTGCCAAGAACTCCATGCAGCAGAGCGATGTGAGTTGGGACTTCCTGTTTTAAGGTGTTTCATTTTAGCAACGTGCAGCGCGGTTGGTCTCTTATTTTCACCGCCACGTTGTACCAACAGGTTGAGTACAAGTACGACAAAGAGATCATGAAGGGCTGCGTGATACCTGTGGTCGATGACAAGTTAACCTTACTGTGCATGAAGAATGCTGAAATGGCCAGTGAGGTAAGTTTCCTCTTTCTTTATTAGAAACATTTAGTTAAAATTACTAAAGTGCACAGAGTGATGCTTAAAAATGTGATGTTTAATGTTCTAAACTTCTTCTTTTTCCATTTGTCACTTCCAGGTGAAATATAAAGAGAAGTATGAGAAGGAAAAGGGACACTACATGCCTGTCCTGGACACTCCTCAAATTCTCCATGCCAAGGCTGTGCGTATTCTGGCCTCAGAGGTAAGAACTGTTCAGCAGAAAATTAACTCTACTGTATACTGTATGTATATATGCATATATATAAATACACACCCTTAGGTAAAACGTATGAGTATGATTTCTAAATTGTTTTTATTCTTCCTCAGAGCAAATACAAGGAGGCCAGTAAGAAGCAAATGCAGTCCGGCTCATTCACCACCCTGACCGACACTCGTGACACCGCCCACAGCAGGACAGTCAACAAACTTGTCAGCGGGGTATAACTGTCTTACTACAACATGCGTTTTACGAGATGAGCTCTGCCAGCGTGTAACCCTGGACTGTTTGTGTGCAGCTGGGTTTGATGTGCTGTTCTCTCTTTTTAGAAATTGTACAAAGAAAAGTTTGAGAAGGAAAAGGGCAAGTCCATATATAACCACATGATTGTGCCGCCTGATGTTCAGCATGCCATGGACGTGGCCAAAAATCAGAGCAATGTGAGTCATTTCCACAACCGGGTTATAACAGTTGGCGTAGTTGGACTTGGGGGCGGTTTTTTTCAGCTTTTCGTAGTTGTCTGTGGATGTGGAAGTCAGGTTTACTATATTGCATCTCCAATTTTGTCCAACTGGATAGGTGGCCTACAAGAAAGATGCCAAAGCCAGCCTGCACTACACTACTGTAGTCGACCGTCCTGACATAAAGAAGGCTACCCAGGCTGCTAAACTCATCAGTGAGGTAACCATGAAGTACACTGATACTGACTTACCAGCTCAATAGAAGAGATATTAGCACATAAATGTGTTTAAGGGCTCAACTCATCACAAAAGAAGAGAAAAAAGGAACACTAGACAATAAAAATAAAAATAGTAAAGGCTGCATACCCATCCCTGTACTGTAGTTTATGATCACCTGACTCTTGTTGGGTCTTGTGTCCATCAGATTGGCTACCGTGAGAAGGCACGCGAAGAGGCCAGCCGTGGAGGCTCTCTAGCCCACCGCCCAGATATCACTTTGGCAACTGAAGTGTCCAAGCTGACAAGCCAGGTACACTAAGCCAAGTTACCCATCTGTCTCATCAATCCCTGGACAGTGAGGTTCCTTTGCCACTGGATCTTTGCAATTATCATCTCATAGAAAAGGCTTCCTTTGTTTATTAATTTATTCATTCATTTATTTATTCAGGTGGCAGAAAGATCAGCTGCCTGGATTTTAACTGTCAGATCAGCTTCCACAAGCTAATATTAGCAGACTAGTCGTGCTGTGGCAGATGCTTAGCAGCAGTCCTGTTGGCCTAATGATATAACTAGCAGCTCTTCCACTGCGCTTCCTCTGCCATCCTGCATTATAATCCATATTACTCCATGAAAGTAGATATAGATGTTTAACTGCTCATTCCAGTGTACATGTCCCATCACCTGTCCTACTCTTCATCCACCCTTCTGTGCTTTAACTCTTCTTCTTATCAACCTTAATCTTCTTCCTCTTCTGTCTACTTCCATAACATCCTAGTCTGTGTGTTCTCATCCCTCCATCTCACTGCGCTTTGTAGGTGGAGGCCATGCCCTCCCTCCATGGAGCAGCTTCCTATGATACCCCCCTGATGCGCCACATTAAGAAAATGAGTGCGGTGACTAGTGATGTAAGGAGGTTTATGCTCTAAACCTGACGGACTGCTGCTGTCTGTCTGTCCTCTCTGTCTCTCTGTGCCCTTTCTGCCGACCCACAGACTGGCTGAATAATACTGAGCCTTTAATAAACATCTGGAACTTTTAAGAAAATATTGATTGACAAATCAAATCTTACAAAGTTCCCATTTGATTTGCACTTTTTTTTTTCTTTGCAGTGTCCACCTTCTGCTTTTTGTTATATTTCCATAACAAGATGTGCCTCATTGCTAAGCATAGAGAGAGCATTACTGCATTAGCTGCCTGGCGCTAATACTGTATGTTTATTTAAACTGTCTTTTCCGATTTTTCCCACTGTTTCCCTTTAAGTCTCCATGTGTGTTTGTTTATGAATGTGGACAAAAGGCTTTTATAAAAATGAACAACTTGAATTGTTCTTCAAAACACGTGTATGTCCAGTACTTCACTGTGCTGTGCTCCATTTTCATCAAAATCCTAAAGCCCTGTTGGCCCTCCTAGTGAAGAGTAAGTCATAATTCCTGTTGGATATACACATGTTTTTATAGCACCCCTTTCCAAACATGTTCCCGTGTCCCACCTTCACTCTAAAGTGCTTTGATCTGTGGAGCCAAACCACACCTGAGCAGCGTGTACAACCACACTGCCTTACCTTTTCCATATATATTTTACTATATATGAAGTTCATGTTTGTGTTTATGTGAATCACAGGATGCTTTACGTGCATATGTTTACAGTATAAAGCATCTTGTCTGATCAGTTTGATCAATCTGAAAATGAATAAATGCATCAGAATCAGTTTTACTATTGCAACCAATCTATTACAACATAGGTCATGTGTGTCTTTGCTTCTCATTACTAATCTATGTATTTATAAGAGAAAAAACAAATTTAATACTTAACATGTGGCACAGAGCAAGTGCAAAGCTTACAAAGCTATCCACGAGGAATCTGAGTCACTAATCAAAACCGAAAAATTACTTCAACAATAACTTGTTGTCCTTTAGTTGTTTTTGTACTGCGATGGAGACGTCAGCAGATGTTGGTTTCATCTCAGTCAACACATAAACTAACTTGTACACTTATCCTACGGTAATGACCAGGTGAAGTACAAGGAGAAGTTTGATAAGGAGATGAAAGGAAAGAAACCTCAATATGACCTGAAGGAAAGTAAGATTTACAAGACTCTCAAGGATGCCAATGAGCTGGCCAGTGAGGTGGGTGCTCTCGTATCTTATCATCACTTCACACCGTTTTTATCATATATCAAAATGTGCCCTTCGTCTTAAAGCAAAAAATCATTAATAGTTTGTCTAATTCTTTTATCTATGGAAGTAAACCAATATCTGGTTTTGGCATCCTACCGGTTATGTTGTCGTTAGAAGAACAGAGACAAATCAGTGTATCTTAGTAATTCTTTACATTTCTGTGAAATCCACCATTTCAAACAAATATGGCCCATTATATATTAACATAGTGTCTAATTATTGTGACTGCTGTCAATATAACACACAGGTAAAGTACAAGGGTGACCTGAAGAAGATCCACAAACCTGTGACCGACATGGCTGAGTCCCTGTCCATGAAGCACATCACGAGCACCAGCAAGCTGTCCAGCGACGTAAGCTACCTGTGTGCCTATTAACCTTTAACCTTCTCACATTCCCAACCAGGAAGCTGCAGCGAGCGACTTCGGTTTCGGTGCATTAAAATATGTCTGAACTCTATTTCCATCACCTCACAGTAACAATCTGCAAAATGTAGCAACCCACTGACCGTCTCATGGATTTATGCATTAAGCTCCATCATAAAAGACATCCATCATTCTCATGACCTCATTTGGTAGTGATCTTTACCCATCTCACGTTTGACCTTTGACCCTCCGAATACTATCACCCTCTATAACCTCTACTTCTTAACTTTTTCAGTTTGACTTTTTTCCCCCCGTAGTTTAAACAAAGCTAGTCTTTTATTAATTTTCACTTAACACCGACTTCCTCCTCCTGCCTTTTGTAGATTTACAATTATTTTAACATAACTTTAAAAACCCTTATGTTTAAATGTTTCGTTCTAACATAAAATATGAGGTTTTTCTGCTAAATAATGATTCGCTGTACTGAGCTGCCTTACTTTACTGGGAATCCCCCATAGTACTGCTACAAGAAGAAATTTGAGGAGAGTAAGGGTCACTACCACATGATTCCTGACACACCAGAACAGCTCCATCTCAAGGAGGCTTCTGAACTTCAAAGTAACGTAAGTGGTACATACCCCTGGGGCTCGACACAGCAAAAGCACTATTGTGGGTTTCAACTGTGTCAGGCAGATATGTACGCAGTGCTTACTTCTCGGGCCTTCGTTTGTTGCAGTTAGAGGAGGAGGATGTTGTATTCATTTAATATTTAAATTGGAGACCACTCTGACAAAATACTTGATCTTTTATCCCGTCTTCCTTCTCTTATCCCAACCGGTCCCAGAGGTTTCTTCCTGTTAAAAGGGAGATTTTCCTCCCCACTGTCGCCAAAGTGCTTTCTCATAGGGATCGTATGATTGTTGGGTTTTTCTCTGTAAGTATTATTGTAGGGTCCTCCTTAAAATATAAAGCGCCTTGAGGTGACTGTTGTTGTGATTTGGCGCTGTATAAATAAAATTACATTGAATTGAATTGATAATACTTTGAATTTTCATTACTTTAAAACTATTGTGTCCAAAAAGAGGCAGAAGTAGAATTCGATATTTATTTAATAACCATTAAGTTTCAGGAAGGCATTTAACAAAAAAATATATTTGTTCAATTATTTCTTTATTGTACCGTAACAGAGATTTTGCCCACACAACTGTAATTGTGTTAATTAGGGAAAAAAATGCTGTTAAAATTGCTATTTAAAAAAATAAAAAATTAATTAAAATTAAACATGAAATTGCTTGTAATCATTTGGTATTTTCTTGATAAAACATTTTATATTTCGTATTATATTTTTCCTTCCAGGGAGCCATTTCTGTCTTATATCAAATCACTGTAACATGCAGTGCAAGATTTTCATTTCTGTTCTCATTTAAAATAATTACAGTAATTTAAGTTGTCTCGAATCTTACTGGAGGGATAAACCTTACAGCTTTTCTGTTTGATTTTCCTAGCGTACAGAAATGAATGGAAACCATATGAAATCCCCAGAGTGTTTCTTTCCATTGCAGACAGTTGACTATAGTTGTGTGTTCCTTTGCAGGTGAAATACAAGGAGAAGTATGAGAAGGAGAAGGGCAAACCCATGCTGGACTTTGAGACACCCACATATGTGACTGCTAAGGAGGCTCAGCACATGCAGAGTCAGGTAAATAAGCCTTCTGTTACCTCTGCCTTTGAAGTACGTACGGATTCAGTACGTTTTCCCATTGCAGACCTCTCATAAGATCTTTAGTGCCACCTTAAGCGCTATATTAACCTGTATTGTTGCCTCTTGTTGCTAGTTGGATGCAAAGCCATTGTTTATGTTATGCTTACAGAATGATTCTAAAGTATGGAAAAGCATTTTACAATGCCTTTAGTAACTTTACTACACCAAGACTGCAGTTCATTTTATACTTGCAAAATGTTTCGAATTGCAGAAAATTCACATCATTAGCTCCTTACCGTCTTCCTATTGTAATAGTTGAATTTGAAATAAATAGGAGGCAGTGTAAAATGCGCTGAAAGTAAACTCACCCAGAAGCTTCTGTATTGTTCGCTTAATGCTATGACAGGTTATTTTCCTGTCAAGATGCAGGGATGACAAAGGAAAGTATGTGTTTGGCCTCTGTCCTGGAGCCTGGATTATAGCTTTTAACTACAATCTGATATCCTATTGGAGTTCCTTTTTCACAACAAACACCTCTTACACCTCCACACATGCACTCAGACACATTTACAGACATCAGATATACAGTTATGGGTTTTATTATGAGCAGAGTGGTACAAACAAGAATGAGGGTAGCTGCATTGTGAACCAGCACTGCTTGCATGTGGTTATCTGAGCTCTGTCTGTCCCTTGTGTTATCTCTGTGACCAATAGAAAGACTATAAGAAGGACTTTGAGGAGTACATGAGGGGAAAGAACCTCTCAGGCTTGGAGGTCACCCCTGCCATGATTCATGTCAGACACGCCACCAAAATAGCCAGTGAGGTAACTAAAGGACAACTTACATCTGATGGTGTCTCCTATTTACCTCACCCAAGCTTCATAATCGTACTAAGAAAACATCACAATCGGTCTCTCTTTCTTTTCACCGCTTTTTTTTTTACCAGTTTGCCTTTTGCAGTATTTTCAGTTCTTTTGCATGCTTGTCTACAGAACCCTAAACTAACAATGACCCACCCATCCTCGGGCCATCATGTGCCTTGCAGTAAAGTACTCACCTAATATTGAATATCAATCTTCATTTCACAGTCCTTCACCTAAGAGAAGCTTACCACCTACTTTATGTGACAACGACTGCATGCATGTAATCATTTGAATGAAGCAACAGTGATTTGGGGGTGAAATGCTGATGTGATTTCGCATCTTGTTGATTTCCTTGTTGTTTTAATGATGATTTTGTTCCTGCTCTTTCTGATTCAATGTGTTTCAACCTGTTTTTTATTAGGATTCTGCCAAAATCACCAACGTCTCCAGTTTTCTCTGAAACAATATCAGTGATTATAATGAAAATACATAAAGCAGTGAATCTGTCTCTGCCTAACTTGGAAAGACTTGGTGACTTTGAGCTTTTTGAAGGCAAGCAGCAGAACTTGCCAACTGTATTGTTTGTCTGTCTGTGTGCCTTGGCCTGGCCTGCCTGTGTGCCCTTCTCTGCAGTCTCTCTGTTCTTCTTCCGTCCTGTAGAAAGAGTACAGGAAGGATCTAGAGGAGGGGGTGAAGGGTAAAGGTCTAACTGTACTGGAGGAAACTCCGGAGCTTTTGAGAGCAAGAAATGCCACTCAAATCCTGTGTGAGGTACGACTGACCGAGAAGTGATGCAAACAACATCACGCTCTCATCCGAATGACTTCCGACAATCTCGCTCTTCACGAATCCTATCCCCTCTTAACTAAGCTTCACCATTGCACTAA
This sequence comes from Hemichromis elongatus, assembly GCA_015108515.1. NCBI lineage: Eukaryota > Metazoa > Chordata > Actinopteri > Cichliformes > Cichlidae > Hemichromis > Hemichromis elongatus. The sequence continues at coordinate 25,496 of VUQR01003715.1, forward strand.
AAGTGGGACTGTTGGGTTCACTCTTCCTCTTGTCCCTGCTTCATGATGTCACTAATTTCCCATCATTGTATTTTGTGTTTCATGACCATAACCATACCTTCATCTTCACCCTATTTAATTTTGCTATGATTTTCACTTAGACTCATATTTATGTGTGCATTATAAATCCTACAAAAATCAACCTCAGTTGTACCCAAAGCATATCTTTATCTTTTTGTTCAACTGGTCCAGGTGGTATCAAATCTCCAAATAAAAAAATATACAGCTCTTGATTGTTTTGTTGTTGTCGGCAGTGTTGTTTTTGAAATATATACTATATATACTCTGAGTGCATTTGAGGTTGATTTGATTGCAATATCGATGCATAATGACTTAATGAACAAACTGAAGAAGTAGAAATAGTCTGTTTCATGTCATGTCTCTAACTGCTGAGCACTGTTGTTTCATTTTCAGTTCTGTGTGAAGTGTCACACTCAGTCTTGTTCCCATATCTGTTACATAGATTCTGCTTACTTTCTCTATTCACTGATCCCTTATGATTTCTGGTTTTGCAGCCCTCTTCAGTATGAATGAGTAGAAATCCTGTTTTTGTTTGTTTGTTTTTTTACAGCAACATTATCAGGTGTAACAATTTGTAACTTTTGTTTTGTGTTTACAGAGAGAGTACAAAAAGTCGCTGGAGCAGGAAATCAAGGGCAAGGGAATGTTGGCTTTGGCTACCGACACTCCAGACTTTATGAGAGCCAGGAATGCCACTGATATCCTCAGTCAGGTCTGAATTTTCAATGTTTTTTGCATCGCTCGCTTGGAGCAGATTTCCAGAGTGTGGGCTGCAGCCCCCTGATAGGCTATGAAGGTATTATGAATGCATTATATATGTAAAAAGGAACATAACTATTTTTGATCCAGAACATAAAAAAGAAAAGGTAGATTTAGGATTAAGGCAATCAGATAGCAACAACCAAATAATAATAAAAAAAAACAAAGAAGGAACTAAATTTACAACACATTCTGTGTCGATCAGAGTTGTGATAGCAGGTTAAGGTGGACTGCAAAAGATTCAAGATTCCAAGAGTAACAAAAGTCCAACATTTCAACTATAGAGTAAGACTGAGGGGATGAGAGGGCTATTTCTCCACACTAGGCTGGGACATGTGGGGAATGAAACACAGGTGAAAAGAGTCAGCACAATAACAACATGGGAAGTAAAACTTATATAATGTACAAAGGAAAACCAAGCTTGGAGGAAAATTGGACCTAACTAAGACACACAGACACAAGGGAACAGTGAAGAAACTAAACACATATAACAAAGTCAAAGTAAGACCTATAACTAAATACAAAACAGCTCAGGTCAATTTGTATTTACGAACATAAAAATGTCTAAACAGTCATCAAAAAATCAAAACACAAAAACTAGGCTACAATGGTACAATAAATAAAACTAAATTTCAGTGAAAAGATCCGCATGTGTTTGGTGTTAAAAGGAATATCTGTTAATATTTTCCGCTGCATTTTGGATTAGCACTGACTGGCTGTTTTTGTTCTCCAGTCTAAGTACAAGCAGACCGCTGAGATGGACAGAGCCAGCTACACAACCGTCATCGATACCCCTGACATCATCCATGCTCAGCAGATGAGGAACATCGTCAGCCAGGTAGATTACTGAATTGGCCCAGCCACCATACTCATCAAGATACATATATATATATAAAAAAAATCACAAATTATATCCTCATCCAAACAGAAAAAATACAAAGAGGAGGCTGAGAAGACAATGTCTCACTATGTACCAGTCCTGGATACTCCAGAGATGCAGCGAGTTCGCGAGAACCAAAAGAACTTCAGCACTGTAAGTAAAACAAGAGGAGTTATGCTGCTTCCAGAGAGGTCAGCATGTCTTGACTGAGGTTCTTTAAGCATCTTGTGTCTCTTTGTGCATCTCTATATCTGCTGTAAAATTATATCTTAGGTACTTTATATGTTTGCAGGGGTGCCACCAAAGGGGGGGCCACCGGGAGCACCCTCCAAAATTTGCCCCCCAGTGCCCCCCCTGTCAAGATTGTTCGATGTTAATAATAATTCTAATAAACGTGGGCATGAGAAAGAGGAAGACACAATACATTTAGTTATTTACTCCTGTTTAAAACAGATTATTATGGATTTAAAAAACATTATTTCGGTTTCATATGTACCTATCAACTTTAAAAGAAAGAATTTATTTAGGCATAATTATTATTTTTCTTTCCATGTTTTTTGCCATATTTTTCAAGTAACCTATATTTGACAACTGCATAATAAAACTGGAAATTCTGTTTTTTCTGCGCAACCCCATTATTTTAGTATTCTGGAGGTGCCCCCTGTATGTTTGTACTGTTATACGGTCCACTCCAGTTAAGTTTTGTGCACTGTATGCCTTAATCTGGGATATAAGTGAAAAGTATACCTCTCTTTCATTGTGAAGCATCTTAACTGCACTTTTGTTTTTCTCCTTGTAGCTTCAATACCAGACTGACCTTAAAAACATAAAGGGCAAAGTGTCTACTGTAAAGGACACTCCTGAAATGCTCCGTGTTAAAGAGAACACAAAGAATTTCAGCTTGGTATCTACTCCATAATATTTTTTCTTAACTTTTTCTAATATCACATTTTTTACATAATTCTTTGAATTAATTTTTTTTGGTTTGTCTTTCCTAATTTTTTAATAAACCTTGACATGCAGCCCTTCTTTATTTGGAGCGAATTAATTTTTTTTTTTAGCTTTATTTTTTTTTAAAACAAGCATTTTTTTTTTTCATTTGTGCAACTAACTCTTAACCTCTGGTTACATAGTTTAACTTTTACTTAAAACTCTTAGTGCAGAGTTTTTGGTGTGAAACGCTTTGCTCAAAGTGTTGTAATCAGGCAAAAGTGTGCTTTCTTTTTTAAATGTTTGTATAGATGTTTGTCTCATACTGTCTGCTTTCGTTTACATGTGCTCTCAAAGGGCGCAAGATAAGTAAATTAGCACTGAGTGAGGCTAACCACTCGTTTATGCTTTCATTTCTCAACCGTGTAAGATTAAGTACAAAGAGGATTTGGGAGGAGGAAC